>CAOLHI010003610.1:0-165265 GCA_948474755.1 Ctenosaura bakeri | reverse complement strand
CCCGAAACCGGGCCTTCAGGATCTTAAATTCTTTGAATTTGGGGTTCTCTGTTCCTTTTTTCCTACTAAGGATATGATAAAGCAAAATTACTTATACTCCAAAGACTCAAGGATATAGCAATGCAATCCCAGATGACTGAGATTAAGTCCTGCCAATCTAATACATTTTTTGTTTCTTACATTCCACTAAACTCACCCCTTCCTCATTATCTGGTTGATCTTCCAACTTTTAAAATGAAGTTAGCCTTTCTGCATGCTAGATTGAACGTTCTCCCACTGGCAATTCGGATGGCAGTACAATAATGTTCCTATGAAGGACAGAGTATGTGCTTGCAACTCTGTTTCAATAGAAGATTTAATTCATGTTCTACTTGAGTGCCCTATTTACAATGATCTTAGGAGCAAGTATATTTTTCCTTTATTGAAGTCTTTTAAGGGAAGTTCTTCCTTTGCGAAAGTTTGTTTTCTGCTATCTGATACTGTGAAATATGTGTCTTTCAGAACATCTAAATTTCTTCTTAGGGCCTTACAATTACGTGCTATAAAGAACAAGGAAGGGTATGGAAAGTGATTTATTTATTGTTGATTATGTATTATATGTATATTGGCTGGATTATTCTTTCTCATTTTAATCTGATTTTATTCCTTCATTTTGTGCAATGACTGGCTTCTAAAATGCAATAAACTTGAACTTGAACTTGAACCCATCAACTTATGGTGATCCCATGAATTTCATCGGATTTTCGTAGGCAAGGAAAACACAGAGATAGTTTTGCCAGTTTCTTCCTCTGAAAGATAGACTACAGCATCTGGTACTCATTGGTGGTTTCCCATCGAAGTACTAATCAGGCTGAGCCTGCTTAGCTTCCAAGATCAGACCAGGTCTAGTGCCTGTACGCTATATAGGTCTATATCACCAGCATCAATACCAGCACCAACCCTCCTGCCATGCTATTGGTATTTACATTGGAAACTGGTAGGCAGAGGCTTATCCTTTGAAAATTACCTACAATGTTACATCCGCAGAGATGCAGCCGTCGAAACTAAAACGTCAATAAAATTCTGTTCCAAGGCAAAAATGCAACCCAGGGTGGCCATTTCCTCTAAATCTGTTTGGAACAGTTGGTCAGTTCTTGTTCTGAACTGCTTCTCCATTGCTACACTGAAAGAAGAGGTGAAGCTCAGTACTAGTGGCTCAGAAGCCACCCAAAAAGAGCCCCTGTCAGCACGCAAGATCAGATATTCCGAGGGCAGACACGAACCCATGACCTCCTTTACAATGTCTTGGAATGACTCAGTACATCATTGCCATAGTAACCATGTAAACAACTTGAAACCTGGAGCAGCAACTGCCAGTGTTTGAATTGGTGTGCAGAACATGGAACTCTCCAGACTGAACAGTAGGTTGTGGGACACAGGAAGCAGTGTTGTTCAAGTGTTTTATAGACTTTGGTTTTCTGCGTTTTATAATAACCCTACACAGAGAAATGCATCCAGTGAAAGTTTCTGATCCCCTTATCTCCATGCAGAAAGAAAGAAAAAGAAAGAAAGAAAGAAAGAAAGAAAGAAAGAAAGAAAGATATGAAGCTTTTTCAATATTCTTTTGTTACAGTAGAAGGAAGTTGTATCAAGTTGAATGAAGTCCCCAAGACACCTACTTACACTTAACTTCTCCCTCATTCTCTTGATCTTTTCTTTTTCTCTTTTTTGGTCCTCTTTCTCCTCCCATCCACTGTACTCCAGGCTAAACATCTTCTCCTGCCCTCTCTCTTTCTCTCTCTCCCTCACTTCTTCCTTCTTCATCCCAAAATTCTTGGCTAACAAATTTCTCCTTCCTCCCTCTCTTTTCCTGCCTCCCACAAACTCCTACTTACCCTCCTCTCCTTATTCCATACTGTATCCCACTTCTAGTTACTCTCATTTTTCTCTTTCAATTCCCTCTCTGTCTCTCCACCTTTTTCCCTTTGTCTTCCTCCTTCCAATAAAGAGCACTGTCAAATCATGAACTGGATATGTCAACTTGACAGCACCCTAAGATTGTAAATCCTGCGAAACTTCATAAATCTTGTTTCTTAGCAGAAATCGAGATAGGACTGCCCTCTTGCATCTGTGTGTGTGTCTGTGCCTTCAAGTCACCCATCAACTTATGGTGATCCCATGAATTTCATCGGATTTTCTTAGGCAAGGAAAACACAGAGGTAGTTTTGCCAGTTTCTTCCTCTGAAAGATAGACTACAGCATCTGGTACTCATTGGTGGTTTCCCATCGAAGTACTAATCAGGCTGAGACTGCTTAGCTTCCAAGATCAGACCAGGTCTAGTGCCTGTAGGTTATATAGGTCTATATCACTAGCATCATTACCAGCACCAACCCTCCTGCCATGCTATTGGTATTTACATTGGAAACTGGTAGGCAGAGGCTTATCTTTTGAAAATTGCCTACACGGTTACATCCGCAGAGATGCTGCCGTCAAAACTGTAACGTCAATAAAATTCTGTTACAAGGCAAAAATGCAACCCAGGGTGGCCCATTTCCTCTAAATCTGTTTGGAACAGTTGGTCAGTTCTTGTTCTGAACTGCTTCTCCATTGCTACATTGAAAGAAGAAGTGAAGCTCAGTAATAGTTGCACCGAAGCCACCCAAAAGAGCCCCTGTCAGCACGCAAGATCAGATATTCCGAGGACAGACACGGAACCCATGGCCTCCTTTACAATGTCTTGGAATGGCTCAGTACATCATTGCCATAGTAACCATGTAAACAATTTGAAACCTGGAGCAGCAACTGCCAGTTTTGAATTGGTGTGCCGAACATAGTACTCTCCAGACTCAACAGCAGGTTGTGGGACGCAAGAAGCAGTGTTCTTCAACTGTTTTACTGACTTAAGTTTTGTGCCTTTAATAATACAACCACACAGAGAAATGAATCCAGTGAAAGTTTCTGATCACCATATCTCCATTTAGAAGGAAAGAAAGAAAGAAAGAAAAGAAAGAAAGAAAGAAAGAAAGAAAGAAAGAAAGAAAGAAAGAAAGGTTAATGTGAAGCTTTTTCAATATTCTTTTGTTACAGTAGAATGATATTGTTTGAAGTTGAATGAAGTCCCCAAAACACCTGCTTACACGTAACTTCTCCCTCATTCTCTTGACCTTTTCTTTTTCTCTTTTTGGTCCTCTTTCTCCTCTCCTCCACTGTACTCCAGGCTAAACATCTTCCCCTGCCCTCTCTTTTTCTCTCTCCTCACTTCTTCCTTCTTCATCCCAAAATTCTTGGCTAACAAATTTAACATTACTCCCTCTCTTTTCCTGCCTCCCACAAACTCCCAGTTACCCTCCTCTCCTTATTCCTTGCTGTATCCCACTTCTGGCTACTCTCACTATGATCTTTCTCTTCTCTTTCTGTCTCTCCACCTTTTTCCCTTTGTCTTCCTCCCCTCCACTAAAGAACACTGTGAAATCATGAACTTGATATGTTAGCTTCACAGCATCCTAAAATTGTAAATCCTTTTTAAACTCATAATTCTTTTTCTTAGAAGCAATAGAAATAGTATTTCTCTGTTGCATCTGTGTTTATGTGTGTGCCTTCAAGTCACGCATGAACTTATGGTGACCCCATGTATTTCAAAGGATTTTCTTCGGGAAGGAATACTCAGAGGTGGTTTTGCCAGGTTCTTTCTCTGAAAGATAGACTAGAGCATCTGGCATTCATGCTGGTTTCCCATCCATGTACTAGTCAGGCTGAGCCTTCTTAGCTTCCAAGATCAGACCAGGTCTGGTGCCTGTAGGGTATATTGGTCCACATCACGAGCACCAATACCAGCACCAACCCTCCTTTCATGTTATTGGTATTTACATTGTAAACTTGTAGGAGAGATTTATCTTTTCATAAGTAGCTACCCTGCTAAATCCACACAGATGCTGTTGCCGCCAAAACTATGACTTCAAAAATTTGTCTTAAAAAGCAAAAATGCAACCCAGGGTGGACCATTTCCTCTAAATCTGTTTGGAACAGTTGGTCAGTTCTTGTTCTGAACTGCTTCTCCATTGCTACACTGAAAGAAGAGGTGAAGCTCAGTAATAGTTGCTCAGAAGCCACCCAAAAAGAGCCCCTGTCAGCACGCAAGATCAGATATTCCGAGGGCAGACACGGAACCCATGACCTCCTTTACAATGACTTGGGATGGCTCAGCACATCATTGCCATAGTAACCATGTAAACAACTTGGAACCTGGAGCAGCAACTGCCAGTTTTTGAATTGGTGTGCAGAACATGGAACTCTCCAGACTGAACAGTAGAATGTGGGACACAGGAACCAGTGTTGTTCAAGTGTTTTATAGACTTTGGTGTTCTTCCTTTAATAATAACCCCACACAGAGAAATGAATCCAGTGCAAGTTTCTGATCACCATATCTCCATGTAGAAAGAAAGAAAGAAAGAAAGAAAGAAAGAAAGAAAGAAAGAAAGGAAGGAAGGAAGGAAGGAAGGAAGGAAGGAAGGAAGGAAGGAAGGAAGGAAGGAAGGAAGGAAGGAAAATGTGAAGCTTTTTCAATATTCTTTTGTTACAGTAGAATGAAATTGTGTGAAGTTGAATGAAGTCCCAGAACACCTGCTTACACGTAACTTCTCCCTCATTCTCTTGACCTTCTATTTTTCGGGTTTTTTGTCCTCTTTCTCCTCTCCTCCACTGTACTCTAGGCTAAACATCTTCCCCTGCCCTCTCTTTTCTCTCTCTCCCTCACTTTCTCCTTCTTCATCCCAGAATTCTTAGCTAACTAATTTCACATTACTCCCTCTCTTTTCCTGCCTCCCACAAACTCCCAGTTACCCTCCTCTCCTTATTCCTTGCTGTATCCCACTTCTGGTACTCTCACTATGATTTTCTCTTCTCTTTCTGTCTCGCCACCTTTTCCCCTTTGTCTTCCTCCCCTCCACTAAAGAACACTGTGAAATCATGAACTTGATATGTTAGCTTCACAGCATCCTAAAATTGTAAATCCTTTTTAACCTCATAATTCTTCTTTCTTAGTAGCAATAGAAATAGTATTTCTCTGTTGCATCTGTGTTTATGTGTGTGCCTTCAAGTCACGCATGAACTTATGGTGACCCCATGAATTTCAAAGGATTTTCTTCGGGAAGGAATACTCAGAGGTGGTTTTGCCCGTTTCTTTCTCTGAAAGATAGCCTAGAGCATCTGGCATTCATGCTGGTTTCCCATCCATGTACTAGTCAGGCTGAGTCTGCTTAGCTTCCCAGATCAGACCAATTCTGGTGCCTGTAGGGTATATTGGTCCACATCACGAGCACCAATACCAGCACCAACCCTCCTGTCATGCTATAAGTATTTACATTGTAAACTTGTAGGGAGAGATTTATCTTTTCAAAAGTAGCTACCCTGTTAAATCCACACAGATGCTGTTGCCGCCAAAACTATGACTTCAAAAAATTGTGTTAAAAAGCAAAAATGCAACCCAGGGTGGACCATTTCCTCTAAATCTGTTTGGAACAGTTGGTCAGTTCTTGTTCTGAACTGCTTCTCCATTGCTACATTGAAAGAAGAGGTGAAGCTCAGTAATAGTTGCTCAGAAGCCACCCAAAAAGAGCCCCTGTCAGCACGCAAGTTCAGATATTCCGAGGGCAGACCGGAACCCATGGCCTCCTTTACAATGACTTGGGATGGCTCAGCACATCATTGCCATAGTAACCATGTAAACAACTTGTAACCTGGAGCAGCAACTGCCAGTTTTTGAATTGGTGTGCAAAACATGGAACTCTCCAGACTGAACAGTAGGTTGTGGGACACAGGAAGCAGTGTTGTTCAAGTGTTTTATAGACTTTGGTTTTCTGCGTTTTATAATAACCCTACACAGAGAAATGCATCCAGTGAAAGTTTCTGATCCCCTTATCTCCATGCAGAAAGAAAGAAAGAAAGAAGGAAAGAGAGATATGAAGCTTTTTCAATATGCTTTTGTTACAGTCGAAGGAAGTTTATGAAGTTGAATGAAGCCCCCAAAACACCTGCTTACTCTTAAGTTCTCCCTCATTCTCTTGTACTTCTCTTTTTCTCTTTTTTGTCCTCTTTCTCCTCCCATCCACTGTACTCCAGGCTAAACATCTTCTCCTGCCCTCTCTCTTTCTCTCTCTCCCTCACTTCTTCCTTCTTCATCCCAAAATTCTTGACTAACAAATTTCTCCTTCCTCCCTCTCTTTTCCTGCGTCCCACAAACTCCTACTTACCCTCCTCTCCTTATTCCATACTGTATCCCACTTCTAGTTACTCTCATTATTCTCTTTCAATTCCCTCTCTGTCTCTCCACCTTTTTCCCTTTGTCTTCCTCCCTTCCAATAAAGAGCACTGTGAAATCATGAACTGGATATGTTAGCTTCACAGCACCCTAAGATTGTAAATCCTGCGAAACTTCATAAATCTTGTTTCTTAGCAGAAATCGAGATAGGACTGCCCTCTTGCATCTGTGTGTGTGTCTGTGCCTTCAAGTAACCCATCAACTTATGGTGATCCCATGAATTTCATCGGATTTTCTTAGGTAAGGAAAACACAGAGGTAGTTTTGCCAGTTTGTTCCTCTGAAAGATAGACTACAGCATCTGGTACTCATTGGTGGTTTCCCATCGAAGTACTAATCAGGCTGAGCCTGCTTAGCTTCCAAGATCAGACCAGGTCTAGTGCTGGTAGGCTATATAGGTCTATATCACCAGCATCAATACCAGCACCAACCCTCCTGCCATGCTATTGGTATTTACATTGGAAACTGGTAGGCAGAGGCTTATCTTTTGAAAATTGCCTACGCTGTTACATCCGTAGAGATGCTGCTGCCGCCGAAAATATAACGTCATTAAAATTCTGTTACAAGGCAAAAATGCAACCCAGGGTGGCCGATTTCCTCTAAATCTGTTTGGAACAGTTGGTCAGTTCTTGTTCTGAACTGCTTCTTCATTGCTACATTGAAAGAAGAGGTGAAGCTGAGTAACAGTTGCACAGAAGCCACCCAAAGGAGCTCCTGTCAGCATGCAAGATCAGATATTCAGAGGGCAGACACGGAACCCATGGTTAACCCATGGCCTCCTTTACAATGACTTGGGATGGCTCAGCGCATCATTGCCATAGTAACCATGTAAACAACTTGGAATCTGGAGCTGCAACTGCCAGTTTTTCTGTTGCCGTGCAGAACATGGAACTCTCCAGACTCAACAGTATGTTGTGGGACACAGGAAGCAGTGTTGTTCAAGTGTTTTATAGACTTTGGTGTTGTTCCTTTAATAATAACTCCACAAAGAGAAGTGAATCCAGTGAAAGTTTCTGATCACCATATCTCAATGCAGAAAGGAAGAAAGAAAGATGGAAAGAAAGATATGAAGTTTTATCAATATTCCTTTATTACAGTAGAATGAAGTTGTATGAAGTTCAATGAAGTCCCCAAAACTCCTGCTTACACTTAACTTCTCCCACATTCTCTTGTCCTTACTTTTTTCTTTTTCCCCCTCTTTCTCCTCTCTTCCACTTTACTGCAGGCTAAACATCTTCTCCTACTCTCTCTCTTTCTCTCTCTCTCTCACTTCTTTCTTCTTCATCCCAATATTCTTGTCTAACAAATTTCTCATTCCTCCCTCTCTTTTCCTGCCTCCCACAAACTCCTAGTTACCCTCCTCTCCTTATTCCGTACTGTATCCCACTTCTAGCTACTCTCTTTATGCTCTTTCTCTTCTCACTCTGTCTCTCCACCTTTTTCCCTTTGTTTTCCTCCCTTCCACTAAAGAGCACCGTGAAATCATGTACTGCATATGTTAGTTTCACAGCATCCTAGGATTGCAAATCCTGTTAAACTTGATATATCTTTTTTCTGATTAGAAATAGAAATAGGATGTTTCTGTTGCCCCTGTGTGTATGTGTGTGCCTTCAAGTCACCCATCAACTTATGGTGACCCATGAATTTCATAGGATTTTCCTCGGCAAGGTATATTCAGAGGTGGTTTTCCCTGTTTCTTCCTCTGAAAGATAGCCTACAGCATCTGGTATTCATTGGTAGTTTCCCATCCAAGTACTAATTAGACTGATCGTGCTTAGCTTCCGAGATCAGACGAGGTCTGGTGCCTGTAGTGTATATAGGTCTATATCACCAGCATCAATAACCAACACCAACCCTCCTGCCATGCTATTGGTATTTACATTGGAAACTTGTAGGCAGAGGCTTATTTTTTCAAAATTACCCACACTGTTACATCTGCGAAGATTCTACCACCAAAACTATAACGTCAAAAAAATTCTGTTACAAGGCAAAAATACAAACCAGGGTGGCCCATTTCCTCTAAATCTGTGTGGCAGTTGGTCAGTTCTTGTTCTGAACTGCTTCTTCATTGCTACACTGAAAGAAGAGTTGAAGCTCATCAACACTTGCACATTAGCCACCCAAAGGGGCCCCTGTCAGCACGCAAATCAGATATTCTGAAGGCAGACACAACCCCATGTTCTCCTTTACAATGACTTGGGAGGGCTACACATCATTGCCATAGTAACCATGTAAACAACTTGGAACCTGGAGCAGCAACTGCCAGTTTTTGAATTGGTGTGCAGAACAGGGAAAGTTAACTCAATGGAGGTTGTGGGACACAGGAAGCAGTGTTGTTCAACTTTTTACTGACTTTGGTTTTGTACCTTTAAATAATAACCCCACTCAGAGAAATGAATCCAGTGAAAGTTTCTGTTCACCATATCTCCATGCGGAAAGAAAGAAAGAAAGAAAGAAAGAAAAAAAAAAGAAGAAAGACAGACAGAAAGCTAAATATGAAACTTTTTCAATATTCTTTTGTTATGGTAGAATAAGTTGTATGAATTTTAAATGTAGTCCCCAAAACACCTGCTTGCATTTAACTTCCCCCTCATTCTCAGCTGATAGAAATCAATCCTCAACGATGGGTTGATCCTGACCAGCAGATTTACGCCCCGTCCTGGAGCTAGATTAAAACCGTTAACGGACTCCAGTCCCTCTCCATCCAATTTTAAAATTCTCCGGTTACAGCAGATGGATTTTTCCCTCTCCGGCAAAATAACACTTAATTAGATTTAAATAGAGAGAGAGAAAGTATAGAAGAGTAGGAGAATTAAAGAGAGAATGACCTCAGAAAGAAAAACAGAGCGGAATGGAAATGGCAAAGCGTTGCCAGAGGAGGTGATCCATAGCCCCACAGAAATGTTGGGTCGGAAAATTAAGAGCAACTCCCTTCCAAAAAGCCAGCAGGCAGTTCACTGACGAGGGAAATGGAGCAAATGGAATTAAAAATAACGCGAGGGGTTTTTTCCGGATGATCGAACTGCGGAGCTCCAGAAGATTTTTATGTCCTCAAGTGAGATTGAGGCTGACCAATTAAAATTCCACAGTTAAAAAGGCTACAGAGAAAGGGGGAAAAATAAGAGAAAAGGGTAAAAAGGCTGTAGGACTCCGGTGATAAAAATCCCCCAAATTGCTAACCGGTAGTAAGACAAAAGTCCCAAGTCGGGAGACATCAAAAGAAGGAATAAAAGGGATCCCAGGAAAGGGCCCATTGCGGGAAACCCCCCATGTTAAGTGGGCGTAAAAAAGCCATTCCAAAGGGGGGGCAAAAGCCTTATTGGTGTGGTCTGTGCAACTGACAGCAAAAATTTTGAAGCTGGCTCAACCACTGATGCTCACAGAGCAGCGGCGTCTGTTACCCCGGGAACCGCTTTTAGCAGGTCCGGGTATTCAGAGCCCGGGAGCATATAGGATTGCCGCAAGTTTACTAATTCATGACATGATGGCTGGCAAATGCTCCACAGCAGAGACAGGAAGTTCAAGAGCCTATGGAGGCTTGTCAGAGGCAGCACTCATTGAAGACATAAGAAATGAGATGCAGCTCATGATAAATGAGGCAGTGGCAACACAGAAAAAACAGTGATGGCCACTCCGAGGATCCCAATGACAGTACAAACACCTGAATATAGGGACCAATTAGCAATGTTAGCTATGATGAATTGGAACAATCAAATAATTCATAATACACAGCTGCCTGGTAATCAAATTAACACTCATCAGCAGTTAAGTCACAACATAGGCCACACAGAAAAGGCATCTGGGGAGCAATACAGGATGAACCAGCGGAGAAACCCCAGTAAAGAAGAGGAAAATGGTCCAGGCAGAGGGCCATGCACAAATAAAAGGAAGAACCACTTAAAGGAAGTGCATACTCCACCACATAGGGGCCCTAAAACTATATCTGGGAATGATTAACTATGAGGAAAGGGCTCAGGAAGAGGTGATTGGGAGGACAAGGAAACTCAATCTTCAGATGGTGAACTAGATGATAAGCCAGACACGGACAGAATGTTTGAGTCACAATATTTTAAGGGTACTTTAAAGCAAGGCAAAACATTAGGTTTGATGAGTGAGAATGTAGCAAATAAAAGATAGCACTAGTGAGGTTGGCTGCCATAATTAGGAAAAGGGAGGCAAAGTATGGATATACCCATGCCAAAATTGTTTAAGGAAGAAATTATGGCAGAGTGTCTGCCCAAGGCAATAATAGGAGGAATTGGTCATCAGGACAAAAGCTGTATTCCTTTGTAAAGAAAAAAGGCGGAGTTCCTCAAAGTGCCCCCCGTGGATGCTCTGATTGCAGGTTTGGTTCGGGGGCCATTGCCCCAAAGGAGGGAGATACCCAGTTAAAGGAGGTAGATGAGCGAAGGGCAGAGTCGTCACTTAGGAAGGCTCATGAAGCAGCGGTGCTATTAAGGCTTCCACAGCCAGTTCAATGTTCGTAGAGCAGCTGTTCTGTGGGCTAGGATATATTGGAAGCACAGGACCTGAGTATGCAGGAATTGAGGAAGGCAGTTGAATGCATACAGAGAGTGCAAAAATTGTAAAAGCGGGGCTGGATGCAGCAACATATGCTGCAAGAAACATTAATTGGTTAACAATAGCAAGGTGATTCTTGTGGTTGCATCACTGGGAGGCAGACCCTAAATCCTGTAATAACTTGGCTTTTGTCCCGTTCCAGGGAGATTTGCTGTTTGGTACAAAGGCTTTGGAGAAGGTATTAGTAGAAACAAAAGAAAAAAAGCAGGTAATGCCCACACTTCAAAGGAAAAAAGTAGAAAAAAAGGTATCCAAAATTCTAGTTATTCCTTTCATGGAGGAAGATCATATGGATCGGCAGGTAGAGGCTCTGAATATAGGGCTGGAAGGTACCAATGGAATAGGCAAAGACCACAACTCACAAAACAATATCAGTACAATAGACAAGGACAAGGGAAGCTTGAGGGCAACCCCAAAGCGAGGAAAGACCCAATATTGCCCCAGAAAAGTGGGGGGAAAACTTCTGGCCTATGGACAAGGATGGTCTCGAATGACATCAGACCAATGGGTTTGAAGGTGGTAACCAGGGTTATCATGTGTTTTTACATACAAGTCCAAAGGACAGATTTCTTCCCTCTCCAGTTCCAAAGAAAAAGACAAACAACAGGTGATATGTCAGGAAATAGATCATTTACTAAGGATAGGGGCTATAGAGGAGGTCCCCTTACATCAGGGGAAAAACGGAGGTGTACTCAGTTTTTTTTGTAGTGCCAAAACCAAATGGCAAATACCGACCGGTATTGAATCTTCGGTTTTAACCGATTTGTGGAACATCGAAAATTAAAATGGAAATTTTAACCCAAAAAGGAAAATCTGCTCACTGGGGATTACATGGCATCAATAGACCTCAAGGAGGCATACCTCCATGTCCCCATGTGCTTAGACGACCGGAGATATTTAAAATTCAACTACAAGGATGGTCATTACCAGTTCAAAGCCTTACCTTTTGGTCTGGCATCAGCACCAAGTTTTCACAAGGTTTTGGTTCCGTTAATAGCCTTCCTGCGGCTGCAGGTGGTAAATTTTTACCCAATTTAGACACATCCTGCTGAAGACACATTTGCAGGACAAGTTACCAAGGATTTAGATTTAGCAATGCAAACTTTGAAGATTATGGTTTCCTTCTTCATTTTGAGAAAAGTATGTTGACACCGACAAGAGTACTAATGCATTTAGGGGGTTTTAGACACGTCGAAGGGAGTTTTTCCTTTTGGGGAGAGGTTAACAAATTTGCAGTGGGCAGCTCGCAGTTTGAGTCACAGCAAGTCGGCAGACTTAATGAAGTTAGCAAAGGTGTTGGGGCTCCCGTTTCTCAACACAGTTAGTGGAGTGGGGGAGTTTCCACTTGAAGCCACTACAGAGACTCCTATGGGTCATCAGATGTCAATATGCCAGACGGCATTACAAAGTAGAAGTGTCACATCATGTCCAGATCGAAATGAATTGGTGGCTGCAAGACAGGAAAGTGAATGTCGGAGTTCCTTTCCAGAAACAGGACATGATCCATATCACAACTGATGAAGCCTTTCCGGTTGGGGTGCCCACTGCGAAGGTATGCAGTACAGGGATGTTGGACAGCTTTTGACAGACGCTTCAACATCAATTACCTGGAGATGAAGGCAGTCCGTCTGGCCCTCCTGAGGTGTGCCCACTTAGTGAAGGATCACATGTGAAGGTCATTATAGACAACATGACGGTAAAGGCAAACCAAGCAGGGAGGTTTACACTCGAACCCCTGGGACTGGAGTCACTCCCCGTTCCGCTGGGCAGAGTGGAATGTGGCATCAATCACGGCTGTGCATCTGAAAGGGGAATTGAATGTACAGGCGGACTATCTAAGCAGAAATTGGCTGCACCCGGAGAATGGTCTCTGAACACGTGGTATTTCGAGAAATAGAAAGATTGTTTGGTCCTTTACAAGTGGACCTGTTTGCCACTGGAGAAAAAAGCCAAATTAAAAAGATATTTTCTATTACTGGAAAGGTGGAGCAGAGGCTCACAATGCATTGTCTGCAAAGCGGCCTCAAGGGACACACTAGACTTTCCCCCTTCGAATCATACAGAGGGTCTTACTAAAGGTCCTATGGAGAAAGCATCGGTGGTTTGTGGCTCGACACTGGCCACAGAGACCGTGGTTCCCGTTGCTGCTGGAATTGGCACAGGGGCCTCCGTGGGGGTTACCCATGAGAACAGATCTATTAATGCAGGGCCCAGTGAGTTATCCGGACCAAGAATGGCTGAAATTGGCTGCATGGAGATTGAAAGGCAGTGCTTAACACGGCATGGGTATGCAGACAATGTAGTTAGAACTATGTTAGGTTCACGTAGAGAATCCACTAGAAAGATATACGACAGAACATGGAAAATATTTGGTAAATGGTGTGAAAGCAATAACATTCTACTTTTGGAGGCAAGTGTGCCACAGATATGAGTTTCACAAGATGGCTTGGAAAAGGATATATAATACCTAAAATATATATATATATATATGGCAGCATTATCATCAGTTCTGTCAGACAATAGGGACTCATTGACTAAGCATCCTCATATCAAACGTTTTCTCAGAGGAGCAACTTTATCCTCTTTTCGCACTGTTCACAGGGTTCCCCTCGTGGGACTTAAACCTGGGGTTGAATGCATTAAAACCACCGTTTGAGCCTTTGAAAAAACTTTTCTGAGATTACTATCATTCAAAACTGCTTTCCTGATGGGTATAACTTCAGCAAGAAGGGTGTAGAGTTAGCAGCTCTGTCAATAAATGAAAGCTTATGCAAGTTTTAATGGGATAAACTTACTTTGACATTGGATCCTTCTTTTCTGCCTAAATGCTTGCCTTCAGCATACAAGCAACAAACAATACATTTACCTACTTTTTGTCCAAAGCCGACTCATCCATTGGAAAAAAGATGGCACAAATTAGATGTCAGGAGGGCTGTAAAGGCATATATAAAAAAGGGCCCCAGATTTCCGTCATTCTGAGGCATTACTGTTGTCTTTTCAGCCAAAGACATTGGGTCAAAGGGCAAGTAAGGCCGTTATTGTGGCCTGGATAAAGACTTGCATATTTATCTGTTGTGATTATGCAAAACAGCCACGTCCGCAGAATGTGTGGCCTCATTCTACTAGGTCAATGCCAACATCGGTGGCTTATAGTTTCCCCCTGTTCTTTGGAGGATGTATGCAGTGCAGTTGGATGGCGAAGAAGGTGAAAAATTTCATCAAGCATTACAAACTTGACAACTACGGTTGGCCCCGGCAGCCTTTGGGCGCCAGGTACTGCAAGCAGTGGTGTACAAACCCACCCATGAGTAAGCTTCGGAAGGTCCCATGCGTTGTGGATTGATCCTCTGATCAGCCCCAGAACAGAGTTGGTACTTACGCGAACACTCATAATGGGATGACAGGAGGAGCAATCCACGCCCACCACTTAAAAAAAAAAACAAGAAAAGCAATAGGTTAAACACATGGAGTGGTGGAGCATATAAAAATGTTCTTAGGTACGCTAGAGAAAGGAAACTGGCTGGAGAGGGACTGGAGTGCGTTAACGGTTTTCGTCTAGCTTGAGGACGGCTCCTGAATCTGCTGACAGGATCAACCCATGCGTTGTGGATTGCTCCTCCTGTCATCCCAGAATGATTATTCACGTAAGTACCAACTACTCATTCTCTTGTCCTTATCTTTTTCTCTTTTTTGTCCTCTTTCTCCTCCCATCCACTGTACTCCAGGCTAAACATCTTCTCCTGCCCTCTCTTTTTCTTCTCCCTCTTTTTCCCCCTTTTTCATCCCAAAATTCTTGGCTAACTAATTTCTCATTCCTCCCTCTCTTTTTCCCGCCCCCACAAACTCCTAGTTACCCTTCTCTCGTTATTCAGTCTGTATCCCACTTCTAGCTACTCTATTATGCTCTTTCTCTTTCTCTCTGTCTCTTCACCTTTTTCCCTTTGTCTTCCTCCCCTCCACTAAAAAGCACTGTGAAATATGAACTTGATATGTTAGCTTCACATCATCCTAAGATTGCAAATCCTGTTAAACTTCATAAATCTTGTTTCTGAGTAAAAATAGAGATAGGATGGGTTGTTCATCTGAGTGTATGTCTGTGCCTTCAAGTCACCCATCAACTTATGGTGACCCCATGAATTTCAAAGGATTTTTTAGGCAAGGAATACTCAGAGGTAGTTTTGCCAGTTTCTTTCTCTGAAAAAAGCCTACAGCATGTGGTATTCATGCTGGTTTCCCATCCAAGTACTAGTCAGGCTTAGCCTGCTTTGCTTCCAAGATCAGACCAGGTCTGGTGCCTGTAGGGTATATTGGTCTACATCACCACCACCAATACCCGCACCAACCCTCCTGTCATGCTATTGGTATTTACATTGTAAACTTGTAGGCAGAGACTTATCTTTTGAAAATTAGCTACCCTGTTACATCCACAGAGATGCTGCTGCCGCCAAAACTATAACGTCGATAAAAATCTGTTACAAGGTAAAAATAAAACCAGGGTGGGCCCATTTCCTCTAAATCTGTTTGGAACAATTGGTCAGTTCTTGTTCTGAACTGCTTCTTCATTGCTACATTGAAAGAAGAGGTGAAGCTCAGTAACAGTTGCACAGAAGCCACCCAAAGAGGACTCTGTCAGCACGCAAGATCAGGTATTCAGAGGGCAGATACGGAACCCATGGCCTCTTTTACAATGACTTGGGATGGCTGAGCACATCATTGCCATAGTAACCATGTAAACAACTTGGAATCTGGAGCAGCAACTGCCAGGTTTTGAATTGGTGTGCCGAACATAGTACTCTCCAGACTCAAGAGTAAGTTGTGGGACGCAGGAAGCAGTGTTGTTCAACTGTTTTACCGACTTTGGTTTTGTGCCTTTAATAATAACCCCACAAAGAGAAGTGAATCCAGTGAAAGTTTCTGATCACCATATCTGCATGCAGAAAGAAAGAAAGAAAGAAAGAAAGAAAGAAAGAAAGAAAGAAAGAAAGAAAGGTAGGTAAATATGAAACTTTTTCAATATTCTTTTGTTACAGTAGAAGGAAGTTGTACGAAGTTGAATGAAGTCCCCAAAATACGTGCTTACACTTAACTTCTCCCTCATTCTCTTGTCCCTATCTTTTTCTCTTTTTTTGTCCTCTTTCTCCTCTCATTCACTGTACTCCAGGCTAAACATCTTCTCCAGCCCTCTCTCTTTCTTTTTCTCACTCACTTCTTCCTTCTTCATCACAAAATTCTTGGCTAACTAATTTCTCATTCCTCCCTCTCTTTTCCTACCTCCCACAAACTCCTAGTTACCCTCCTCTCCTTATTCCTTGCTGTATCCCACTTCTAGCTACTCTCATTATGCTCTTTCTCTTCTCTCTCTGTCTCTCCACCTTTTTCCCTTTGTCTTCCTCCCCTCCCCTAAAGAGCACTGTGAAATCATGAACTGGATATGTTAGGTTCACAGCATCCTAAAACTGTAAATCCTATTAAACTTCATAAATCTTGTTTTTGAGTAGACATAGAGATAGGATTGCTCTGTTGCATCGCTCTGTTTTTGTGTGCCTTCAAATCACCCATCACCTTATGGTGACCCCATGAATTTCATAGTATTTTCTTAGGCAAGGAATTCTTAGAGGAGGTGTTGTCAGTTTCTTCCTCTGAAAGATAGCCCACAACATCTGGTATTCATTTATGTTTTTGTTACTGTGGTTCAGACCTGGACATTGAGAGCACTAGATATCCCTTTTGATATCAAATAATTTGACCTTTCTCTGGCACCCTGGCTCACGTATTTGTAAGGGTCCCCAATACGCACGTACACAAGGAACAACCGTTAATGACAGAAATTTCCTACTTCCCCTCTCATGCGGGCATTTCAAAAACCTTTGTCGATTGCTCTGGGAGCTGGCTTGCAGATCATTTTGTTTTACAATCATGCCGGATTTGCGCCAATGACTAACAAGGCCATATTAAGTGCTCCCCAGTTTGCACACTGGCCACACTATTGATCTACTCGCGCTCATCAGATAGCGGTAGACCATGATAAGTGCCCATCGATTTTCACTTGGGTCGCTCGTTTTATCTACCCTCGCTGATCCTATCACAGCAGCTTTGATCCTTTCTGAGTCTTTTGTCCAAACATTTATGGTATGACCCTCAGGCACAATTTCTGCTATATAAACCCCTTGATTTTGACAGTTCTTTGGAACTCCAGGCTTGATTCTGAATTTCATCCCGCCTTGCTGTCTGTTCCCCTCATCAAACAGCGCTGAGCTTCTTTGTTTCCGTTTCTCCAGGACTCTCCAATCAGGTGTCGTATTGCCTATCCTTAAGCTTCCCTCTTCCTCTCCTTTTTCTATTTTTAATTTAGCAGTGTGTCTGTTTGTCTTATATGTTGCTTTTCAATAAAATATTAACTGGTTTGCTCTGGATTTGTCTGGCTCACTGACCTGACGCTGTAGAGATTGGGCGAAAGATCCCCGCTAATGTTGTCCTGCCTCTCGTTAGCCAGCGAGGGTGCTCTAGTTAATTTCCCCATTTGTGTTAAATTTTGGATATTTGGGTGTCCCTCCCAGGACCCCCGAGATACAGGGTAACACTTTGTCCAGCTCAGTAAGCTTCATGTTCAGGTCTGTCCTGGGGCATTTGAATAATCCCCTTCCGTCACTTCCTCTTTTTCTGGTTTACAAAACATAGATTATAACAATATAGGCCAAAACATGGGAATGTTTTGGCAACTGAGACAACACAAATGGAAAGTAGCTTTGAAACTGTAGTTGTCTGGAGCGTGTATCAAACAACTACTAGCCATGCGCAGTAGTAGGGGGTAACAATGCCAGAAGATCTCTTAGAGACAATGTCAGTGACACCATTGTTAACACTTGTAAGTACTATGCAGAAGGAGACCCAATAAACCATTTTGAATGTCCATGTCCATGAAAACCCTATGGTGAGATCATTCAAAATGAAACAAGAGATAGTGCCAGAAAATGAGACTCCTAGGATAGAAGGCAGTCAACAAACTACTGGAATACAGCAGAAGACTACTAAAAATAGCACTGTGGCTAATGATGCAACTGGACTCAAGCCAAAAGGATATTCAGCTGTTCACATTCTCAGAGGTGAAAGAAAAGTCAAAAGCTGTATAAAATATATTATAGGAACATGGAATGCAAAAAACATGAATCAGGAAAAAGTTGGACATAATAAAAAAAAGAAATGGAATGTATAAATATTGCAGTAATTGGGATGAGCAAGCTAAAATGGACAGGACTGGAACATTTTCAGTCAGACAATTACGCATTGTTTTACTCAGGAAATCAAAATCTAAGAAGAAATAGAGTGACATTAATAATGAGGAGATATGTAGCAAAAGCAATCAAAGGATACAATGCAAAGCCTGACCAAATCGTATCAACAAGACTTCAGGGAAACCCCATCAATATATCCATAATCCAGGTATATGCTTCTAATACCGAGGCAGAAGAAAAAGAAATTGAAAAATTATATGCTGGACTTCAGGAGGAAATTGACTACATACCAAAACAGGACTTGTTGCTAACCACAGAAGAGTGGAATACAAAAGTAGGAAACAGAGCAGAATCAAGAACTGTAGGAAAATTTGACCTAGGATCAAGAAATAAAGTGGAATAGCATGTGTCTGAATTCTGTGAACAACCAAAGAGGTGACCGTTTACATGGACATCATCTGATGACCAACATAGAAATCAAATAAACTACATAATTGGAAACAGAAGATAGAGAAGCTCCATTCTTTCTGAAAATACAGGAGCAGCCATTATACAACCTTAAGAACATGCCCATCAAATTTAAAAATAATGTTAAAATAGATGTGCCCTATTGGCCAAATGGACCAGGAGTAAGATGTAATCTGCATTGAAGCCAGGGGCATTGTCAGAATAAATGCAAAAAGACACCATCTGCAGCCAAAAAGAAAAAAATGCCTCAATGGATGACAGATGAAACTTTTCAAACAGTTAAGGACAGACAAAGAACAATGGTAAGAGGAAACAGAAAAGGGTCAGTATCCTGAATGCAATGTTTCAATGACTTGTGCACAGGAACAAAGAGAACTATAATAACCAATGCAAAGAAAGAGAAAATGACAACAAAGAAAGGAATAACAAGAGAGTTCTTCCACAAAATCCAAGAAATCAAGAGGAAATTTAAATGAAGAATAGGGATACTATTTGACCCACAGGGGAACACATTCCATGGCCAGGTACAAATAAAAAGACAATGGAAACAATGCATGAAAAAGTATATAGAAGAAATGCAAAGGTGACAGATTCATTCAAGAAAGAACCATACAAAGGTGAACTGCCAATTTTGGAAAGTGAATTGGAAGCTCACTCAGGGCACTTTGGATATATAAATCACCAGAAACAGATGGCATACAAATAGACTTCCTTCAATCTACAAAGACAGAATTTACTCTAGATATAATTAAAACATATCATCAAATAGTGAAAACAAAAGAATGGCCCACATAGTGGAAAGAATATACATCCCAGGCACCAAGAAAGAGGATATCAGAGATTGCAGTAACCACAGGACCATTGCATCAATCTCCCATACAAGCAACATGATGCTCAACATTCTACAACAAAGACTCTAACCATATATTGAATAAGAAATATCAGATGTCCAAGCTGGGTTCGGGAAACAAAGAGGCAGTAGGGATCACATTGGATAGTGGCACACACTACAGAATTTCAGAAGAAAATCAGCCAGTGATTTATAAATTATAGCAAAGCCTTTCACTGTGTAGGTCATGAAAATCTACAGATCTCTCCTAAAGAAATGAGTATGCCACTTCTTCCCTAAGAAAACCCTATGAAATTCAGGGGTTGCCATAAGTCAACAGGTGACTTGAAGGATCAGTATCTGATCATTGTTAATTCCTCCTCTTGATTTCACTTTCTGAAAGTATATATGCATATACACTTCCGTTAAATTCTTCTCAGGAGGTTATTCCTTAACAAATCCAGTCTTGATAATTATCCCCAAAGGGCTAACACCCTGAGATATACTCCTTTTTCTCACAGGGCTTTTTGGACATTTCACAGAAACAAAGTGCACACAAAACAATGCACTAATTTTAATACATCAATGGCAAAAATGTACAAATAATGCATAAACACCTTCATTATGAACTTGAGCCAGAATTGGGAAAAATATGTGCAAACACATTTTTAGTCTTGGTAGTATGTAAATAGGGGAAAAGTTTAAGCAAAGGCATACATTGTGAAAAATGGATCAAAGCGGTGCTCAAGTTTTAATGTAAAAGGGAGCACACAAGCACACAAAGAATGGCAACCTGAAATGAAACAAAGGTGGAAACAAAATGCCAGTTGGATTTGACTGAAGAAATTCAGTGAAACTGAGATGTTCATGCTCCTGTTTCTTATGAGAATTGACCAGATTCACGTATCTTGTAAAAGTATTTAGATCAGAATATAATTGTCTTATGAATTTCATACTTCTCCAGATTTCCTGATGAAGTTCTCAGCTCAAAAAAGCATCAATACTCCTACTTTAGGATAAAATAATCTGTAAATGCAATTTTGTCGAGAAAATATTTCTAAAATACATGTTTAAACAAATTTATGGTGATCTTTTTAAAAAAGAATTGCAGAGGATACAGAGAGAATGGATGTATGGTGACTAAAAAAGAAAGTGACATAAACCATAAATACACCAATCTTTAAGCTAGGGATAATGTAACTTTTCTCAGATGTGAATTTTTAAAAGCCACTTTAAGATATGAAACCAAGCTTGTCTCATCTTAATCTTCATATCACCCTTTAGAGTAACGTTTGAGCCCCTCAAAGTTTACCAAGAAAAACAACTATTCTGAGTTAAGACACAACAATTCCTTTCCAGTGGTATAAAAATGGGGGAACTAGCCTAAACCTACAGGCAGAAAGAATGCATCTCATCTTTGGCCATTTCTGCGCTCGAGGCCTCTTTTTAATGGTGGCATCACCATTCACATGAAGATTTCAGATTAGGAATGCTCTTTTCTGCCCCCTTCCCTCTTAAGCAGATGGGTAATTGTATTGCCACCGGTGTTCCTTCTGCATTACAGTATCCTTGGCCACTCCCACGCCCCACGTTTATCCGAACTGACTGCCTCTGATTGGGTGGTGATTTTTTGTTTTTCTGTTTCCCCCCCCGAAACTATACTAACACAGCAATATTGTAACAGCATGACATACCAGTACACTATTGCACTTTTGCCCTATACTGTTTAAAAAGATATTTAAAAAATAAAAGTTTTGACTCAAAGGAGACATTTAAAATAAAGAGGAGGGGTGACAGAAAGTTGCCATGCCATGGGAGTCACTGAGGGAGGGATGAGCTGGGCATGCCCACAGCCCGTCCACTGCTGGATCTGCCATCACAGGAAGCGCTATTAAGAACTATAACAATACTGCACTACGATGGCTGATGGTACTTAAGTGCTATAGGAGGCTTGTAACAGATTTTTTTCTGGAAATAGAATATGGCAATTTGGCAATGCTTGGAGATGGGATAGCAGTGGGATAGCAATGATGTTGTGCGAAAGCACAGCTCCTGGACTGGTAACAACCTGCTGCTAAAGTGTTATAGTGACGCCATGTGAAAATGGCCTGTTTGTTCAGAATGATATGAGAGAGGAGTATTAGGTAGGGATGGGATATTCTGAAGAATCCACTGCTATTTTGGGGGTACTAATTTAAATAGCAAGCTCATTCCACCCCAGTTTTGTGTATGTTCTCCTCCCAAAAAAATAATTTGCACACATTTTATTGCACATTTTTAACTGCATGTATTTTTGAATATATACCCTGATCAACTAAAGCATGCTTGTTGACATTTTAAAAATGTGTACATTTTTCTTTGTGTATTTTATAGAAATGTGCAATGTGATGAATATTTGTTGTTGTTGTTGTTTTGTGAAACACATCACAGGGTTGCAAATGTTTAGATTCCCAACTGCAAATTACGTCTGAACCAAACTGGGAAGTACATATTGAATGAGTCTGCTCCCTGCAACCTTAATAATGTCTGTCTATGCCTGAGAATATTGTTATTGTTGTGTGCCCTAAGTCATTTTCGAGGAGAACTTATCATGGGGTTTTCTGGGGCTAAGACTGTGTCACTACCCTGGTCTAAAATGGATGCTGTCTGGGAAAAAAAAATTAATTAGCAAGACTAAACCAGAACACATCTTTGAATCCTACATAGTTAAACTCTACTGCAGCCTGACTTCCTGTCCCTTTTCTCCCCCCACAGTACTGAAATAAGAATTGTCCATAGAAAACAATCTGGATTTTCAGTATAAGATTTCACTGACACTGAACAAACATGGTTTTCATCAAGAAGAAGAGGCAGTAGCAAAGAAAAGAGAAGAATTGTCCTTACAGTGAAATTCAAAAAGGTATAGAATTTCACTGAGACTTGGGTTGAGTGAACCCCCAGCCTTGCCCCTTACAAATTCAATTACTTCAAATATATATCTTCAAAATTCAAATAAATAAGGTTATTGTGAGATGTTGCCATCTGTAGGTGGTTAGAAACAATGAAAATTACAAACAAATATTCCAAAGCATTAATGTCACCTTTGTATTGCTGATACTGTATGCGTAGCCATTCTGTGTTTTACATTATACATTGTGATGTTGCCGTGGAACAGCATTCACTATATCTCATCATCGTTTGTTTGGTTTTTTTGGCTGGTGTAGCAAGTGTGTTAGACTTTCCCCCTGTGTTTAATATACTCCAGTGAGAACAGACACTTTAAAAAAAAAACACCCTGAGTCTTGAAAGCTGTATTAAAATGCATTGAAATGATGACACAGTTTTATCTTCAGACATGACCTCTGACCACAGATGAAAGAATATGAAAGTAAAATATGACACATTTCAAGACTAGTTAAAATGTATTGAATGTTTAAAGCTCCATCAAAACATCTAAAGTGTTCAATTATTTGGGGTCAGAGGGAAAACTGCAGGGTCTCAGCTTAGATGAGAAACTCATTTCAGAAAGTTCTCTTGAAAGACAGATTAATCTTTAGGATAGCATTACCAAAAATACTTATGGGCTGGGCTTCCATTTGATCATGCTAGTGTTTACCTAGAACTGTGTGCCACTGAACTGAACTGAGCTCAGTTCCACATTGGCTGAGACTTAGCCACACTTAAGTCCTGTTGAAGCAAATGAGACAACTAAATTTAATAACAGGTAAACATTAACAGATTAATTTATGGTGCAATTCTAGAAACATCTGCTCATAGAAGAAAGCTGCATTGAGTTCAGTAGGCTAAATCCTAGGCAGCTGAACACAGCAGAAGGATTATGTTCTGTCTTAATCAGCCCCACCTCAGAGGCCAGGCAGGTTTCAAGGATGATAGATGTAGGTGTAGTAGACCAGTTTGTGGAGAGATACATGTTCCTCATCCCTAGCACATATAGTGTTAGGCTTAACAACTCAACTCAGTGGGGCACCAGCACAGATAATCTTGTATTAATCAGAAGCACAGATTACCTATTTGCAACTGCAAAGTAAATGCCTTCCATGTTAGACTCCAATAATACAACTTGGTGATTTCTTAGAGTAATATTTTTGACCCTTTCTCTCCTTTGGAGTGGATGTTACATCACTGTGCTGAATAAAACTTGTCATCTGGAATAGAAGAGAGCTTCCATTTGTACTTTCAAAATAAATAGAAAACTCAGGAAAAAAATAATCAGCTCAAAGAATATTAGGTGAAATTATTCTGAAACTTGGCACAACAGTAAAGCAGAGCTAGAGTATGTCAGTGTTTATCACTTTAATGGCAAGGTTAAAAAAGGATCTTATATTCCCGATTCCATTGTTGGCTTAAATTCAAGACATAATGGTACTCTGCTGTTCATTTCTCATATCTGGAAAACAGATATAGACTGCCTCTGAAGATGTAGCTTTCATTCAGCTATAGTCACTGATCAAATTATCCTCCTCAATTTAGCCCACTATGAGCCATTCTATATGTTCTCCATGGTCTCTGGTAAGTTTTTGTATTCCTTGTCTGCTTCTCTTTGTCTACTATTCTTTGTCTGTGCTAACCTTTTAGCTAGAGTTTTCTGAATGAAAAGATTGTACTCTGTCACTGTGTTAAGACTTCTAAATTCTCACTTATTTAGATCCAACCAAGCACCTCAGAGAATAGTTTCAGCTAAGGGCATTAGTACAACACTTATAGGACTTGAAAAAGTTACTTCTTTGGACTATAATTCACAGCTGCCACCACGCCATCCAGCATGGCTAAAGGATTTTTGGAGTAGTAGTCAAAACTGTAAACTTTCCAAGATCCAAATACTAATCTGCTGTGCTGGACAACATCTAAAGCTTACAAAACAGAACAAAAAAGACAGGAAGATTTCCATCACAGGCATTTTGAGATTCAAGGCAAATTATTATACTTCCTCCTGAAAGTACTTTATTGGATGAACTACCCTGCTAGAGATGTCCAAAGTGCTCTTACTACCATATTACTATACATGTTGGCAGGCTTTTCTCATGCCCTGCCTTACAGAAATGCTGCATTGTTTGGCATTTCTAGGCAGAACTCTTGTTGATTTTAGACAATATCTACAGTCCTGCACAAATATAGGCCAGTTGTTGTATGTCAATAATGTCAGAGGGTTTTAACCTAACATTGCTTAATATGAGAGCGGAAGGATATACCTTAACTATATCATGATGCTTAACCTTGTGAATGACAGTATAGTTTCAATGGGATCTGGACTGTGACGATTTTGATGACTGATAAACTGTAAGGCAGATGTAATTTGTTATTGTGATGTCTGTGACCATAGTGTCTGTGCAGGCCTGAACCCATGCATGATTACTTACAAGTAAATCTCACCATCTTCAGTATATGCAAGAATGCAAATAATGACCACTAAAGTTCTTGTTCTCAATAAGAGAGGCTCTTTCATCATGCTGAGATTGTCTATTGAGAAATCACCAATCTCCATCAGACTCCTTGTCTCTAGCGCAAGAGCAAGACGTGGGTGCGAGGAGATTGCCATTATTTGTCCAGAACAGGCAGCAAACACAAAACAACTGCCATGTTAATGAAAAAGATGAGGACAACCCTTTTCATGTTTCCAGTTTGTAAATATCTGCACAAAAAGGCAGCAGCTGTCATAGGCTTGTACAATTTGTACCAAACACATACCACACCACACACAATTTAAAGAATTCTTGTCAATCACTGTAGAAAATACCTCTCTTTCTTATTGGTGAGAAGATAAAAGTTGTAGTTTCTTGTTCATGCTCAGAAGAACACAACAAAGCAGCATTTGCATCCCTAAATTAAAATCAAGCATGTGTACATAGAGATTCACAGTCTTACTAATAATGAAGTAACCTTTATATACTCACATTATTCTAAATTGTATTATAAGTGTTTGTGAGTATTTTTGGCATATCTATAAGTAGAGAATGTAATTTTTAAAAGCAGTTTTGACTTCCAAATCCAACATTTCCAGTTGAGTGACCCTTAGTGTCAAAGCTTAACACCTGTCAAATTAAGCTGTCTACTGCTTTGAATTAGCAAGGGTGGCTAGTGCTTTAGTAATGTCTGAGCCTATAAATACTTTTAATAGTACTAACAAGTACTTTGACATCTGACACAGTAATAAATGGTGCATGTTCAGTCCAAAAATTGATTGTGACAGAAGAACAGGAGATTATTGTAAGAAAAATATTTTCCTTGCCCTAATGATCACAATAATTACATTTTAGAAAATAAAACAAGTGACATATTCAGTATTTGAGGATAGGTTTTCACAATAACTGAATTAACAAATCTGACAAGCAGAGCAGCACACTTAGACCTCTTCGCAGATCAATAACCATATAGATTTAGCTTTTTAAAAAGAAAAACATAAAGAGGTTGATAATTTGATAGTCTGGCATGTCAGAGAAAGATGGCTGCTCTCAGGCTTTTCCTTTCCTGAGAAAGTCCCCATTTGTCTCAAAACTTGCAGGCCAGCTTGTGAAAAGAGCCAAACAACATTGCTACTGAAATCAGTCATTTGGGGTAAAGTATGTTCCAAGCATTGTTGATTTGGGGATTAATCTTTGAATGAAAAGTGCCTTCTGCCTCCTAGTTGAGAGACACAACTTTTTTGGTGTACTTATCATGGTTCCTGGAGGCAACTGTATTGAGAAGTCCTGGGCCTCAGTAGTAGAGCCACTTTCAGATTTTGGAGGGTGCCAGTTGAGAGAAATATATTTTAGCTTCTGCACTGGGTATACAGTATTAATAACATGTATTAGAAGCATAGGGCTTTTTCGCACTTTGGGGGGAAAATGGGGCATTCTGATACATACTGGGCTGGCGCGCTCCCTCCGCTGGTCCAGAGCAGTGCGTGCCTGCGCTACACACTTCTCTGGGGACAAAAATGGTGCTTTCCAGTTGGCCCTCCACCAACCGGAGAAGTTCGCCAGCCTAAAGCCTGCCTCTGGAAGATTTGCAGCCTCATGCTGGTGCAAGCCTGCAAATCTACACATTAGTGCAGCGACGAACTGGGGCGTGCTGCGCTATTGAAAGACCTCTTTTAAGCGGTCTTTCAATAGCACGGTGAACCACCAGTTCTGGTCATTCTGGAGCAGGCTGAAGTCCAGACATACATAAAGTAGTCTTGTCCCAGTCCACCCCTAAGTGCAAACATCCTCTCCAGAGGACGCTCTGCCCCGTCGCTAAATCAAAGTGCAGAAACGGCCATATATTTTGGCTTATATGTATAATACATATTTTAGATATATTTACACATATATTTCAGTATATTTTATATTTGAGCTTCTGTAATACACTAAGTCTAAGAAAACAACTTTCTAAAATTGGCAGTTAAACAAAAGAGGGCCTCCAAGACCTTGGATCTTTAGGGTGGCTGGTGTGTTCCAGACCTTGTAGATAACAACATACCAGACAGGACAAGGCTGTCTGTAAGGAGTAAACTGATTGGTAGGGACATACCAGAACACAAAGGGGTACTTTGAAACTGCTAGTGAGACACCTTGAATGTAACATGAGAAAGAAAGATACATGAGGGGAAGACATGGGCAACTCGTGATCATTCCTTTTAAGGAAAACCATAAATAAGAGTAGTGGGCACTAAATAGTGGGGAGGGGGGAATGTAAACTGAAGCAGAACTTCTTAGGTGAACCTGATAGGCTGTAAACTTTGGGGTCCTATCCAATGGGATCCCAGGGGAGGGAAAACCTGTGATGGGGACAGGGGATAAAATATGAAGTATTCAATACTGGGGTGTGTCCTTCTCTCTGGGGAGCACCCGCTTCTGCAGAAACGTACTTTTAATAAACATTAATGCTTCGGTCGATCCTGTGCTAAATTGTTCTATGAGTCTTTTCAGCTATTTCTCATACCTGTGCAAAGCATACACAGTAGGTTGCCTTCCCTCAATGAGTCTACCACCTTGCCAGCATTATTGCCAGCTTCTCTTCCTTGTCTTTTTTCTCATCTTTGCTATCACCTGTGTCTTTCTAGCAATTATAGAGTAGTGTCTGCTGCCCTGCTTCTCACTACCACCATTGTCAGGGCCAGATAATTGTCTAGGCCAGTGAACAAGCAGGTTGCAATGATGAAAAGAAAAGCAAATCTAGGAAGTTTCTATTGGTGGGACTCCTGCTAACACAAGGTAGCAGTTCAACCATTCTAGCCATTAAGAACAGCACTGCTCAGTAGTTTAAATCCAGAATAAGCAACTGTTCCAGTGAATCCACCCCTGGCAGCTACTCTTCCTCCTTCAGTGGATGCTTGAGAACATTTTAATCTGTATTCTTTAATTCTATATTTTTAATCATTTTTGAAATATCATTTTAAATATGCTTTAAGTGTTTCAACTGTTTTAATACATGTTTGAAGACTTGAAATGTTTAATCTCTTTTTAACTTTTGAAAACTGAATGTTTTTTCTGCCTCTTTTTAGAATATTGTAAGCTGCTTTGGGTCTCATTTGAGAGAAAGGTGAGATAGAAATACAATAAACAAATAAATAAATCTCTGAAATGCCACAACAACTTTATATGGAACGGAATGGCAGCTTTGTATGAATCTTTTCTGGAGGAAGCAGCTAACTCTTCCCTTCCCCACATAACACACAGTGCTGGTGTGTGACAAATGTGAACAATGAAAGCACCAGCAGTTCATGTAAAACCAAACTGCAAGGAAGGTCATACCTGTGTCTTCCTTCTCCTCTGAAAACAATTCACACATTGAAATTGATGCATATGTCAACATACTGAATTATATAATCTCATGTGAAAAGACTCCTCTTTCTTTTCTGAATTTTTCTAAGGGTGTATGTAATAAGATTGGGAAATCTCCTTTTCCTTTCCTGAAGACAAGTCCTCTGTTCATTGATGCATTAAGAATGGGCTGCTAATTCAGGCATCTGGACAACTTCTGAACTCT
Source organism: Ctenosaura bakeri (assembly GCA_948474755.1). Taxonomy (NCBI): domain Eukaryota; kingdom Metazoa; phylum Chordata; class Lepidosauria; order Squamata; family Iguanidae; genus Ctenosaura; species Ctenosaura bakeri. The sequence goes on along the minus strand of CAOLHI010003610.1, from coordinate 136,911 downwards.
AGACTCAACGTGAGTGAATGCTCCTCCAGATGGGGCAAATGGGTTTGGAGATTGTGGTTTTTGCTGCTGCTGCTGCTGCTGTTGTTGTTGTTGTAATTCAAACAATAATTCTGTGGTCAAGAACTATACTCCAAGAGTTTCTAACACTAAAACTTTTTATTCCTGCCTTTAAGTGCAATTCTTTTGATTTTGGAGGCATAGTGGCACAATATGTTCTCCTTCTTTTAAAGAAATAGTGTTACAGTGCAATAGTACATGAGTACATCAGTGAAATGGCACTTTTGCATTTAATTTTAAAAAAAAAGTCAGGATCAAAATTAGTCTGCAAACCATACGAACACCTCAGCAAACCATATACTATTTTTTTTGGAATATATTTTTATTTTATTTTAATTTCACATAAAAAAAGAAAAAAATTATAAAATACATAAATATATACGTTATATCCATCCAGCATACAGAAAGATAATCTGGTAAGCAAATTTATACTAAACATATATTGAATCCTCAAATCTTATTCTCCTTCCACCTATTAAAAAAAAAAAAACCTTCCTCCTGCGAAGTGATACAGTTAAAAAAAAACCTTGAATGCAACCCCTCTCCAACTTATATTACAATTAATACTTGTAAGTTATCTCTAATATTATATAAATAATCTAATATTGTATATATAGTTTTATGGCTATCTACATTATAGTAATTCCCTTATAATAGTTTCTTTCATTTTACAATATTCTACCCCCTTCCATCCCATATATATTCTCTCTCTTCCACTTTATCTCTTTATACCCCCTTAAGTAATGCCCAACCTAGATTAATTTTGATTTTATTTTTACAGTTTTATAATAGTAGAAATAAAGATCTTGTAATCCATGTTTAATATGAAATAGGTCGTAAGTCCGTACAGGATGGCTGATCTGATTCTATTTTTTTTATAAGGGTTATGTCTGCTTCTTTCCAACTTGCTGGGATATCTCCAGGAGTGGCAATTTCATTAAATAGAGTCTGGAGGGGATTATTATTATTATTATTATTATTATTATTATTATTATTATTTGTTATTTATTTGTATCCTGCCTCTCCATATGGATCGAGGCGGCGAACAACTTACAAATAGCATGTATTTCGAAACATTTCCTTAAACGTTTTATAGAATGAGGCTGTAAAGCCGTCTGGGCCAGGTGTCTTCCTTTCTTTCAACTGGTCAATAGCTTCCATGACTTCAGATACCTTAATAGGAGCATTGAGGTGTTTTTGGTGTTCTTTCTCCAAAATTGGAAATCCTTTAAAACTAAGATATTGCTGTATCTTATCTTTACTTACTCCATTTTGTTCAGAGTATAGCTTTTTGAAATAGTTTCCTAATTTGTTCATAATCCTTTTTTTTTAAGTTATACACCTCTGCCCATCTCTAATCTGCATTATTAAATTTTTCTGTCGTTCTTTCCTGATTTTATTGGACAGCCACTTCCCAGGCTTTTGAGCATGTTCAAAATAATATTGTTTGCTATATTTAAAGTTTCTCTCCATGTCTTCCGTCAACTTTACCGATAATTGCTTCTGTAATGTCCTTACTTTAATAAGGGCTTGAATGTTTTTGGGCTCCTTCCTGAGCCACTTCTCCGCCTCCTGTAAAGTAGTAAGAAGATTATCCATACACTCCTTCTGTTTTTTCTTTTTTTCTGTGATAAGATGCCCCGCATATATGCTTTCATTGCATCCCAGATTGTAGCTAGTTTAGTTTCTCCATCATTATTAAACTGGAAGAATTCCTTCAATTTTTCTTTACACTCCGATACAATTGTTTGTTGTCTCAAAATATCTTCATTCATCTTCCAGAACTTCAGTCTAAAGCCTTGTTTAAATGTAAGCATAGTCGGAGAGTGATCACTCAGTATTCCCGGCATAATTTGCACCTCACTGACATCTAACAATAAGGATTTCGAAACCCACATCAAATATATTCTTGACCAGCTGTTATACCTATTTGAAAAATAGGTAAATTCTTTCATCATGGGGTTCCTAACCCGCCAAATATCAAACAGCTGAAAATCATTAGTCATTGTGGAGAACTCACTGTGTATCTTCCCATGCTGACCCTTACTTGAAGTACACGATGATCTATCCATATGGGGGAAGGGAACTCCGTTGAAGTCCCCCATGATCAATACATCCGTATAGTCTTGATCACTCATAAGCAAACCATATACTATTAACAAAACATTTGGGAAAAGCCTTAGACCATTTCCACACTAGCCTGTTATAGCATGATGATTCCACTTTCAACATCCTCTGGAATCCTGGGGTTTGCAGTTTAGGGAGGAGCCAGCTGGCCCCTCCCCAAAGTGCAAAGTCCAGGATTCCAGAGGATGTTGAAAGTGGAATCATCAGTGTGGAAATGACTTTAGTGAAGATCCAAGAAATCACTACAAACAGCCCCAAAAGAATGGATCAAGTAGATACAGAGACAGCAGCAATGGGCAAACCTGGTAAAACCCAAGGAGAACTCATGCTTCTTTAGGTCAATCTGCAAGAGCCCTGTGACAAGTGGAATGCCCTATAAAATACCCAAGGTGATGCATTTTTCAGATAAAATATATACCCATTTATCTTCAGAGAATGGCATACCCTCAAACACAGATTTCCCATAAAAAATATTTGAGAGGATTTGAAGTAAACAGAATGACATGGTGCCAGACAACACAGCCACAACTTTTACCAATTTCCATCCCCCATACACTCTGGTATTTTTTTGTAGATATAAATAGACTAATTTTTGGTTGACTCATGGTAACCAGTCTAGCCTGAGGTCCATCCATGAAGAAGACAGGTGTGATTTGGTGACAGTGTGTCACAGGTTTACTCAGGGGGAAAAATGGATAAAGATCCCCATTTTACCAAGGGGCACTCTGGTTGGTTTTGAGACATATTTTTTTCTTACAATGAGAACATAAGTGTTTGAATTAGTATAAACCTTAGAATAAGATTCTGTGGATTTTCAAAATAGACATTTCAAGATTATATATGCTAAAAGCATGTATGTCATCACAGGGGAGAATTAGAAATACTGCAAGTTTAAATATTATCAATAAGGACTTTAAAGGCTTTAGTTGTATCATTAATGCTTTCATTGATGGGTGTTTTCCTACAGTTTTTGCCTATGCTGACAAAGACCAGAAACTAAGCAGAGAAGGCATTATCTATTGCAAGCAAGCTGACTATACACCTACATTACATTACCTTCATTGTTAGCATATTTCTCCTACTTCCTTCATGAAGAAAAGAAAAAAGAGCATTTTATGAAATCACTGATATTAATTATGGTTCCTGGCTTCAAAATGAGAACTTTGGAGCATCTTGCGGGCATATAATCTGTGAGAATATTTGATCAGTGGATAGATAATAGTGCCTCTAAGGACTATGCCTTGCAGTTGCCAAATTACCCAAAGGCAGTTTTGCTGTGTTACCAAGTTCTAGGTTTCAGTTCCTAATATCAGCAGATCATTTCTGCTCCTGACAGCTGGACTTCAAAGCAAAGTGCCTCAGCAGCACTCAGTGGTGAATTAATAGGAACCCTAAGAATGGCAACACTGAAGTCTTTTATGCCTGATGACTTCTAAGTCACTTTAAGAGGAATTAATGATTACAGAACATTTCATCCTGGAGTGACAGCACTAGTGCCAGGATTCAGATCTCTTGGCACCTGTTGATCCCTGAAAAATAATTCCTTCTTCTGGATTTAAAGTGAATTATGATAAAATGAAGCTGTTGACTAAAAACGTGACTTTGGAGGAAGAAAAGGAACTAATTGTCTTTTCCAACATTAAAGTGAGAATAAAGGGGATTAAATATCTGGGAGTTAAAATTACAAAAAATAATAACCACTGGTTTCAAAATAACTATGAAAAAGTCTAGAAAGAAATTATGAAACATTTTTTTCAAAAAATGAGGGAAACTATATTTATCTCTTTGGGGCAAAATTGCAGCAATAAAAACAAATATACAGTTGGCCCTCCATATCCACAGATTTTTTATCTATGGATTCAACCAACTATGGCTTGAAAATATCCCCCCCCAAAAAAAAAAAATCTGAAAAACAAACTTTGATTTTGCCATTTTATATAACGGATGCCATTTTATTATATCATTGTACATAATGGGACTTGAGTATCCACAAATTTTGGTATCCATAGGGGGTCCTGGAACCAAACTTTGCAGACACCAAGGGCCCACCGTACTGCCAATACTTCTGTAGTATTTTTTCAAAATGATCTCCACTATAAGGAACAGAACATTCTTTGTGCACTGGCAGACAGAAATCTCCAGATCTCTGTGGCAAGTAAGAAAACTCAGAATAAGACTGAAACACCATATAATGTGAAAGAAATTGGTCTGGGAATGCCTAACATCAAATTGTGTTATGAGGCCTGATGTTTTGTATAGTTGAAAGAATCAATATCACTTAGAGAAGAGAGACTTCGGGAACTTGAAGACCATCACTTAAGATTGGGCTGGCACAGTTAACTTTGGGATGATAAAGTCAAGATACATGCTGATTTTAAAAATCATTGTATTAAGAAAGCTCTTCTGTGTGTGTGGATAAATATAAACAGAGATTTTTCTCTAAGAAAATCACTGCTTCACTACAGGAAGCTTTTTTTTCCAGGAAGAAATAGTTTTAAAATAGATAGTTTCATTATGAGAATCTTTCATATTTTGAACAAGATAATTGGAAGTTTAAAACAAGTGATATGCTCTTTAAGAAAAGCAACATCTTGGTCGGTTTGCTCACATGCAAGTTAAGATAGATTTAATTATAAGAAGAGAGAGCTTGTTATAGAGTTTGGAGAAAATGAGTTTTACCTAGAGTTGTATAAGAATGATGACCATAGAATTTTTTTTAAAAAAATGTATAAATGTCTTCTGAAACTAGAGAGACAGAGGATGAGCCCTGTTAAGCAGGCTCAAAATTTGGGTTACAATGTACACATGGAAGAACGGGAAAATGTGATCAAAAGTTATAAAGTTTACTTTGTGCACTAATCTAAAGGGAAATATGTATAAGATGATGTATAGATGGTATTTAACTTCAAATAAGTTGTTGAAAATGTCTAAGAAGGTTTCAGATAATTTCTAGAGGTGTCAAAATGAGGAAGGCTCCTTTTTTCACATGCGGTGTACTTGTTAAAAGGCAAAAAGCTGTTGGTCAAAGATTTTTTTGTTCATGAAAAAAAAACAGAAGGTAGATTTTATAATGTATCCAGAAATGTTTTTGCTGGGTATTGTGGATAAGGATTTGTATTTTAAATATGCTGTTATTCGTTGGTATATGGCAACAGATTCAAGATATTGTTTGTACAATCCTGGAAATGAGCTGAAAAACCAGCAGTAGAAAATTGGATTGTTAGGGATGCTGAACTATCAGTCAAATTAGCATGAGTTTTAGAAGACAAAACAAATAAAGTCTTTTGAAAGACAGGAAATTGTTTATGGACTTATTGAGCAATAAGTATCGAAACAATGCAATAATCTGTGGATATAATTACTGGTACTTTTGCTTAGCTTGTTTGTACTGGTAAAAATAATAATAATAATTTGTTTTCTTTTCATTTCCCTGGTCTCATTACAATTTGGTAGGGGAGGTCAGAGCCCTTTTGTGTATTCACATTTGGGTGTTTAGTTGTTTAGATAAGTTAGTAAGTCAATGTTTTAGTGAGGTTATTTTTAGTTTGTTGCTTTGTATTTTATTTTACCCAGTGGGTCAACATCAGCTTATGTCTATGTTAGAAATGTTTGTTGGAACATACGTAATTTTCTGTGAAAACTGATAAAAAATATACAGAAAAATTATTCACTAATATTTACAGTATAAAAGGTGTCCAGTTATATGTAAAGTTGTGTTTAGGAAAGTTATTGTAGAGCTTACAGCAATCATTGGCCTACAATAAATGAATTTTTTCCTATCCAGTGGATACTTATCTTAGAATTTATGGAGGGAAGAATCAGAAAGATATTCAGGACAGTTTTGTCTCTCCCAATACCCATGATTTCATTTTAATCAAATGGAAAGTTCTGTCCCTTCAAAGCAGAGACAAGAAATGTTTGCTTTGTGACAGAATAATGTTGATGACAACATGTAACATGAAGTCTCTGATTGGGAGTTTGGGCATATCTGAAGTACTAAGGTAATCATTAGGTAGAATGGTCTCCAACAAGTATGACTGGTCTAGATTCCAAATGGCTATTTTCAGAGGGTTCATCTGCCTTCCAACTTGACATGACACAACAAACCTGCTTACAAAATTAGGGCATTGGGATCATTTGGGTCTCATTGGTGCGTGTTCCCTTTGAAACTTTGCAAAGGAATACCTAGGAAAAAATCCAATGTGCCCCCTTCTTAGGCTTGAAACCTACTTTTATTGAAAAACACATCAGCTTCAGTAACCAGGATGATCTAACCTATCCAAGAAAATATCAGCTGATCAGCCTTGAAGTCTACTATGTTAGCATTCTGAGATTTTCAGGATCACATCAAGGGGCTACGCCTTTTCTTCCATTTGAAAAGTGTTACAGACTAAATGTTATTTTGGTATATATTTTGAAAAAATTAAGCCCCCAAAGCCTGTATACTAAGGAAATAAATGTCTCTTTAGAAAATAAAAAGCCTGATGGCTGTATGTATGAAATACAAGCTTACCACCTTGTTTTGGGCACCTATTTCAAACAAAGGAGATGAGAGAAAAAAATTCTGGCAGAGAAAATAATAAGTGACCAGAGTATAGGGAAGAAACCAAAAGGGTATGCTGAACTGGTGGTGATGGTGTTAATCAGGAGATGCAATCATGCATTGGCAGACAGCTAGAATAGTGATGGCCACTGATTGGTTACTTAGTGGCCTTGTACAGATGTCAGTGAAATCTCATTTCCTATTGGATGGGGAAACTTTTTTTCATTATTGGCGATTTAGGTGGATTTTGGATAGATAGATAGTGTAAAAACTCCTTCCAGAGAGACAAAATGTAGACTTTTTTACAACAGTCTCTGACACAGTCAGATTTAGCTTTCTATGAAAGCTTTTCTGCTACTGCTGTTCCCAGCTGGTAAATACCCTTAAAATGCTGGTATGATTGAGAGTAAGATAACTTTTGCTCTCGAAATTAAATAGGCAATGGTAAATATGTACTTCTTATTGAGATATACATGACTGTTAAAGAGTATTATTTTTCCAGAGATACATGTTAGGTTTAAGGCACATCATTAGGTTACTACAACATATAAATGTTTGATTCTTTACAAGTGTTACACTATATAGCTGTCTCTGATGAATGTTTGCTAAGAAAAACATGAAAGAATGTGATGAGGGTTATATGAAGATGTGTGATGGTTTACATGAAATGTGAAGTCAATGAGACACTATATGCCTAGACAATATGAAATCTATGTTCGGAAGAGGTGAGGGGAGTGTGTGTGTGCATGGATGTGTGTTTGTATATTATTCTAAAACAGCCTAAAATGATAATAAACTGTCAAAACTTTCTCCATGTTAAGAATCCTGAAAGTCCAATATTAAGAGTGCTTAATCAGAGATAGATGCTAACTCTGCCTTTTTAGACCATACCATTGTTCAAAAGTTGGCAACCTAAGTAATCAGAAACTGATGAAAGGGATCACCAAACAATACAAATTAGTTGACAAATAGCAAAGAACCCTCAAGTCTCTCAACCTAAAGAGGTAGGGGTGAGGAAACATACCATTTCAACAGCATGACTTCAAGGTTCACATACAAGCATGGCATATTTTCTTTTCTGCACAACACTATTATAGTGCTATTATTCCACTTTCACCATCCTATGGAATCCTGGGGTTTGCAGTTCAGGGAGGGACATTTAGAATTCTCAGTCAGAGAGCTCTTTGGCCACAGTAAACTACAAACCCCAGAATTCCATAGGATGTTGAAAGTGGAATAATAATATAGGGCAGAAATGACCTAATTCTGTAAGTTTGTAATTAAGATGTTAATAAGTTTTATAACCTTTCCAGCAATCTGCAAAGTACAAGGCACATTATCACAACAAAGTGGGGCCCTTTCCACACTATGCCTCAATAGCAGGTTGTTCTGTTACAATCCCAGCATTGGCATTTCCATGATGGTGTTGAGTTAGGAACACTCTCTTCCACAGCCTTTTGCCTTAAGTGGATGAGTAGCATTAGTGCCACCAGTGTTCTTTCTGCATTACAGCATCATTGGCCAGTCCCTTTCTCTGCTTTCAGCCCACCCCACAGCTCCTGATTGGTCAGGGGCCTTTTTTTTCCCCATAAGTTGTACTAGCACAGCCATGTTGTAACATCATGATATGCCAATACACCATGGCAATTTTGTGCTATAATGCTAAAAAATGTACTAAAAGAATTTGAAAAATTAACTCAAAGGAGAAATTTAAAATAAACAGAGGGATGGTAGATTCCAAATTTGCCATGCCATGGGAGTCATTGAGGGAAAGACAAGCTGGGCACACCCACATCTCCCCCAACTCCTAAATCCACAGATGACTGGAAGCAGTATCAAGCACTATTATGGAACCACACTGACACGGCTGACAGGATTCTAGCACTAAAGGAGGCTCTTAACACATTTTTTTCTGGAAATGATATAAGGCTGGTTGGCAATCTTGGGAACAGGATAGCAGCTGGATAATGATGGTGTCATGTGATAGCATGGCTCCTGGACCGGAAGCAACCTATTGCTGTGGGGGAATGGCAACATCATGCAGAAAGTGCCTGGGTGATCTTAAGCAGTGGCTGGAAAACACCTGGACTATTTGTGGTGTCCATGGTCTTCTAAGCACCCCTCTCAAGGCCTTTCTAATCTCTGCCACTGAATCTGCCCCAACAACAGTTAAAAAAAAATTATTCTAAGAGAGGATGCACAGTATATAAACACCTTGTTTAGCAAGCGAATAGCACTCCATGAAGCTTCGTGGAAGTCACATTAGCCTTAAAACTAGATTCATACACCCCCATGCTGCTTGCTTGCAATAAAAATTACACTTCCAAGAGCACTAGTGCTATCCAAGATGAGGTATGCATGGTGTACACACTAACACTGTTTCTTGGAGTTGTTCAAGAAACAGTATAAGTCCGGAAAACAAGGTACTCACATCACAGGCAACTAAATACAGGTCCCTGAGAATTGTAGTGGGAGAATCTACTCCCCTAGTCATAAATCCTTAATGAATCAATGTTTCAGTGATTCACGCTATTAAAATAAAGTGCAAATAGAATTCATCTGAATGAATTAGATAAAATCTGTAGGTATTGTTGACCCTGGCAAAGCAAGTAATGCTGCTGTACTTAAGAACAACTGATGCAGGGAATTTCATCCAAAAGCATCATTTACATTGTGGGAAAGGAATTTCAAAATGTGATTCATTTATTCCTCATGTATTTGCGGGGGAAGGTGGGGGAGGTCATTTGTATAAAAATGATACATAGAGCTTTTCTTATAGCATACACTTGCAAAATGTTAGAAAGGCGGGCGCAGAAGTAGTCCTCCCTCCACATTCACTGGGGTTGGGGTGCAGGACCCCTGAAAAATGGAAAAACCATGATTAACTCTAGTCCCTTCCCCAAACCATATTTAACACACAAAAGAAGTACAATTTGCATATCCAACCTACTGTGGCTGCCTTTGAGGCATCAGGGTTCCTTTTGCAAGGTAGAAGCGGGTGGCTGGTTGAGCTTGCTGCCACCTCTACTGCTGCCCTGGACCATTTTAGTAGGGATTTACAAGCCTTGTTTATAGTCTCCCAGTTTTGCAAGGCTTAAAAATACCGTAGAGCAGAAGTGAGATGGCAGCTAATAATCCATTAATAATCAAATCTGTGAAAGTGAAACCTGAAAACATGGAGGGCTGACTGTATTTATGCTAAACACCTTTAAAACTGGTTGGGAATAGGAGCTAAGGGAAATTCACCCCCACCCCAGTTTTTTTTTGGGGGGGGGGAACTATATGCAAACATTGCAGAAGTATCTTTGAATGAGTAATCTGTAACATTCCTGATTAATCTGTACAGATCACAGGGACTAGAGTATTATGATGAATACTAATGAATGAATACATAAATAAGTCTTTGTTTGGGAAAGGTAATTGGCAGTAACAGAGGCCTTAAATTTAGTGCTTCTTTGTTACCCTGATTTCTGGGGTCCCTTGGGAGACACCTCAATGTGCTCCATGTGATGGGGAATGGAAACTAGCCAGAGCACAAGCAATAGCCATGCAAGGGCAGGGTAACCTAGCGAGGTCTTTTTACCCAGTTTTTACAGGGTCAGGCCAAGCCAAAAACCAAACAAGAATGTCCAATAAATGATTTTATTGAATGCAAGTCTCATGCACCAACACAATCACGCACACACGCACTCAAGAGCTATTAAGAAACAAAAGAGAGGAAATTGGATAGGGGAGTATTGGAGGGGTACAGTTGGGGTAATACTGCACCTTTTCCTGAAGTCCTGGGTCTGGGAAGGCAGCGGAGAAGTGGGGCTTAGCACAGAGAGGGCTAAGGGGATCACTCAATGGGTGGAGCAAAGGTCTGTTGGGGTGACTGGGAGTGATCCAAAGAACTGCTTAAAAACTGGGACTATTTGTAGGGGAAAAGATACCCGGAGGATTAATCCTTTCCTGGGGAGAACAATGGGTGTTGGGGTGATAACGAAGCTCCACCACGGTAATTTTCTTTGTGTGATGGGATTGCAAGGTGTTGCCAAAGTCTCAGGATCTTTGGCTGTGTTAGTTTGTGGTGTGAGTTCATGTAAATGGCCCTCGCCTGATAGGATATTTGCTCTACCTGGGGCAGACACACTAATTCTCTCAAGTCAGCTTCGCAGGGCTGAGGACCCTTTGTTTATTGTGGGTTTACACATCTTGAGGTCTCCTGGGGCTACATGACTGGGGACTTTCCTGGCCTGACCTGGTTTTCAATCTTTGACCATTGCTGCCTACGTGCCCATGCAGGTGACCTCTCAGGCACATTGAATCATATTTTAATATCAAAATTGTAGACCCCGGGACAGGATTTTCCAGTGAGATAACATCTTCCTAGATACAGAGGGTGACTGGCACTGTCATTGAGAAAATATATAAAGCTGTCATAAAGAATTGAGAAAGAGGGATTAAATTACAGTACGAAAAATATAATGTTGTGCTTGACCTTTGTTTCAACTCTGTGACCGTGAGTCCTTAATGTTAATTTCTGCCGTCCTTCCCCTTTTCCTTCCTAAGGCAGCAAGCAGCACTGAATTTTCGTTTACTCCACCACTTTTCTGATGCAGATTCACCCACAATGTCAGTTCCACAGGCAAAATTCTATAAATGCTTGACTAAGGCCATTTCCACACTGCACTGTTATAGTGCTATTATTCCACTTTCAGCCTCCTGTGGAATTCTGGGGTTTGTAGTTTACTGAGTCCCAAGAGCTCTCTGGTTGAGAATTCTAAATGCCCCTCCCTAAATTGCAAAGTCCAGGATTCCATAGGATGTTGAAAGTGGAATAATAGCACTATAACAGTGTAATGCAGAAATGGTCCAAGTCCTTCTGTGCAAAGAGCTTCTTCAGTTAATAGGGAAGGCTATGTAAAGTCAATGACATTCATTTAGGATTCCAACTTCAACTATAGCTGCAGCACATTTGGAGACATGGGGCTTCATCACATGAGGCATGCAAACTGCAGGAAAATAGCATCTTTGTATGGGAGTTATCACATGATGCCATTCCCCTTCTCTTTTACTCTCAGTGGGACACTGCTTCAAAAGTGTTTCTTTTATTAATACAAAAAAAAACAAAAAACCCACAAAACATTAATGACTTCCATTGTAAAAGAAACACTTTCCAAATGGTCTCCATCTGAGAGAACAACAGAAGAGGAATGACTTCATGCAACAAGTCACAGCCAGAGATGCTATTATCCCACTATAATTGTGATTTATCTGCCTCAATTGATAAAGCAGGACTGCGTTAGAGGGTAGGATAATTTTAGTAAGTGTAACAATTTTTCCAATTAATTGAAGCTGATTGGAAGAACAAATACTTCTATTTTTTAATTTTTTAAAAAATTTTAATATTTAACTGTAACAAAAAAGAAGAGAAAATACAATACAAAAAATGCAAATAAAAAAAGTGCAACAAAACACAAAACACATCAAGTTTTATGACATCTTATATAAACAAAGAAAAAACAGAAAAACAAAAATGTGAAGAGGCAAATATCCAATAGTAAATAGAAAAATAAAAAAGAAAATGAGCTAAAAAAAGAAAAGTTTAAGAAAAAAAGAAATATAGCACAGAAACACAAACAAACAAAACTAATAATGTTACCCACCTCATATACGTGAAACAAAAAAACATGTATAAGTGTGGGTGATAACTAACATTTTTAAACTAACATTGCTTCAACTTAAACATAAATGAACTTCCTCCCTATTCCTAGCTTGGGATCAACTTTGTCTTTACATTATAAATTTCATCCCATACATATCAAATCTTTAAACTATTAATGCAGTCTACTCTATTTTTATTTTAACTTCCTCATGTACAAAAACAAACATAAAAAATATAATGAAATATGAATGAAAAAAGTAGTCTAACAATAAAAAAAAAGGTTCCAAAAAATACCAAAAAATAGAAAACATCACAAGCCAAGCAGTCCCATGTTCCGATTATTCCACTATAATATCATTCCATTTCTGTTTCAGGAAGATTTTGATAGGTCGCCATTCTTTTAATGCTTTTTCTGACTTCCCACTAATATGTTGAGAAAATTCACCTATTGTCATCATATCTAAAATTTTATACAACCATATCTCCAAATCTGGGATTTCCGGACTTTTCCAAAATTTAGCTATTACTATCCTTGCTGCTGCAACCACTATAACACAATTCTCCAATAATCCTTCACTACTTTTGCTTCTAATTTTTTTGTGATGTTTAAAAGAAATAGTACAGGTTTCAACAGTATAACATTTCTGATATTGTTATCCTTACTTTGTTCCAAAACTCTTTAATAAGTGGACATATCCACCAAACATGATAGAAGGATGCAACTTCTTGTTAACATTTCCAACATTTGTTGTTGCCTATCCTATAATTTTTTTTCTAAATTTACAGGAGTTAAATACCATTGATAAAACATTTTATAATCGTTTTCTTTTAAGTCCTGGGAGGCCGTAAATAAATTAGTTTTTTTCCATGAATCTTCCCAATTCTCCAATGAAATTTCATGTCCAATACTTTTTGCCCATTTAATCATAATCTCTTTTACTTCCTCCTCCCACAGATGCAATTGAATTAAAAATTTATATAATATTGAGGCCCTATGTTGAGGGTTTTCAAATACAATTTTTTCAAACTCATTGTATTATTGAGTAAAGTTAAATGCCTCTAGTTTATAATCCTTTCTAAATCTTTCTCTTAATTGCATATGTGGAAACCAATTACACTTAAAGCCCAATTTCAAAAGCTCTTCCGTTGATTTTATTCATATTATTCCCTGCTTTTCCTGGGTAAGGAGAATTTTATATGTTAACCAATTATCATTACCATCAAATTTCCCCCCAAAAAAGGCTTCCTGTGGTGAAATCCATAACGGAATCTTGTTAAAAATGTATTTTTGTAATTTAGCCAGATCCTAAGGATTGATCTCCTTACATAATGATTTAAAAATTCTTTATCAATTTCTGCTTTATTATACCACACATATGCGTGCCAACCACATCTTAAGTCAGCTTCTTCTAATGTCAAAATTCTTTCATTCTTCAGTGTTATCCACTCTGTGAGCCAAGCCAAGGCGTTTGCATGATAATATAATTTTAAATCTGGGAAGTTACAACCTCCACACTTTTTCGAATCTATCAAGTAATTCCATCTTATTCTTGATTTTTAATTCACCCATACAAATGTTGCCAACTCCTTACGCCAGTTTACAAAGGATTTATCATTAGTTATAATTGGTAAGTTTTGAAACAGGAAATTCATCTTAGGTAAAATATTCATTTTCACTGCCGCCATCCTACCAAATACAGTTAATTGTAATCTAGAGTACCTAAGTCCTGTTTTATCTGTTTCCAAATTTTTGTGTAGTTGTTTTCGAACAAATTAGTATTCTGTTTTGTTATCCATATTCCCAAATATTTAACCTTCTTTACCACTTTAAAACCTGATTTACCTGTAAGGTTTTTTTCTTCCTCGCACTTTAAATTTTTGGTTAAGATCTGCATTTTTTCCTTATTAATTTTAAACCCAGCGATTTCACCAAATTCTTTCAGTGTCTTCAGTAGCCTATCTAAATTTTCTGTTGGATTTCCCAGATATATCGCCAAGTTATCTGCAAAAGCATTAAGTTTATATGTTTGGTTTTTAATTTTTACCCCCTCTATCTCTGAATTTGACCTTACACCTCTAATACAATAATAAACAATAATGGGGAAAGAGGACATCCCTGGCGTGTGCCTTTCTTAATATCTAAACACTTTGTTTTTTCTCCATTAACAATTACCTGGTCCTTTTGTTTAGTATATATTTTCTCAATCCATTTAATATAATTTTCTCCAAAATGCATTTTTTAAATAGTTCATTCATAAATACCCAATTTATCTTATCAAAGACCTTTTCTGTGTCTAAGAAAAGCATAGCCAGTTTGGAAGAACAAATACTTCTGAATACAGCAAGAAAGCAAGGAGAAAGATGAGAATATGGTAAAGTACATTAATAGAACAAATATGGCATTCTGATAATGTTGTTATCAGTCTTCAAGTCAACTTTGACTTATGGTGACCTTATCGTAGTGTTTTCTTGCATGTTTTTTTTCAGAGGAGGTTTGCCACTGCCTTCCTTTAAGACTAATAGCATGCGACATGCCCAAAGTCATCCACTGGCCTTGCACAGCTGAGCAGGGATTGAAATCCTGGTCTCTCAGAGTCCCAGTCCAACACTGAAAGCACAACATTCTGTTTCCTAAAAGGAGGGGAGGGTTATGGTAGAAGAGACATGATAGAAGACAGGAAGCTTTTCCAGTATGGAGAGCTTTATGGGCTGAACTGGGAAACCTGGCAAGCAAGAAACCACCTGTGGGCCAGAATTTTGCTGTCACTGATCTCTACTGTAGAATAGATCTATACCACTGCTGTGACAGTTATTCCTTCTGTCCAAGGAATTCTGGGAATTGCAGATGTGTGAGACATGCCAGGGATTCTTCCAGGTAAATCTTTGCATCTTCATATTGTAGTTACCATGACTCTTTATGGAAAGTCCTGACAAATAAGCTTGTATGAAGAGATACACGTTGTCTGTAGTATATAGAGAGGCTGTATCTTCATGTGCAGAGCTAAAAGCTACTGAGAGAGTATAGAGAGTAGATGAACATTTATCTGCATATTACCTTCATAGTATAGATACCTCATTCTTTTTTCTTCAGAACTAAGAAACTATTGAAAACAAACCTTATATCATACTAACACACAATGTGCCATTATCTCTGTTCAGACATTCCCAATGAATACTGAGTCCTGCAGGTAAAAGCATTCATCAAGGTAACTTTGACTGTTCCATTCATTGTGGAATGCTGCTTTTGCTTTAAAATGGCAAAGCGGAAATCCTGAAGCAAATAAAGATAATAAAAACTGTGCCTGAGTCGACAAGCCTGTGTTAGAAGTCATGTATTTTCAATTAGCCATCCACACACAGTCTGGAAGTGAGTTTTGATGGGCCAATGTATCAGCAGCATCAACAGAAATATTCATCATCATTATCACTTTCATCTGGCAGAAATTAGCAGCAGATGTTATGGAACTTTTCCACATTTATATTCCAAGTCCACTTCTCCAATGGAATACAAAGCAGAAAAACACAATGAATTATATAGTCGAAATATACAGTTCTGAAACTGCCTCATAACCCAAGTTTAGTTGCAACATAGCTTTTAGAGTTTACAACACTGCTAGAGGATCTGATCTGCATGTACGGGTAGCTTGAATTGTGTGGTTCTCAACCAATCAGATTGCAAGTTACTGACCCATTAGCAGAAACATGCTTCAAGCAATCCAGTTTCCATAATGATTGTTTACTAGGTTTCCACAACTGTGCCATATTCAAAATAGCTTTTTTTTCTGCTGTAGACTAGTCAGGGAACAGAAATCTGTTTAAGTATGACAGATTGCCTCATAAACTGGTATACCCACTAGAAGCTATGCTGGATTTAAACAAACATTCCTACTGAGGAATTAGCAATAAATTGACTTTCACTGTGTGTCTGGAAAATGCAGGTACTGAGAATGGTTGTATGCTGGTTCACACGTGGTCTAGCTTGACAGCAGCAGTTTTTGAATTTTGTTCCAGGAGAACTCTGAGATATGCTGTAAACCTATCCAAGGGATTCTTGATGAGAATATCAATAATGGCTGACAACTCTGCATGACAAAGAAGGCAGTGCCCTGTATTAACATCCACCATACCATTGGTGTGGACACACACAGGGAAGGTCTTGCAAGGAAGTACTTGTTATACGGTTGAGTGCATATGAAGACATTGCTTAGTCATATACATTTTAATGTGTGATTGGGATTACTGACTATATTTTAGAGTGCAGTCTCAGTATGAACAAGAAATTGTGAAACTCAATAATTCTGGCAGAAGATTATGAAGGATGTTCTCTCTGGACTTTCCTGTATACTGCAGAGGGTTATGGGGAACATTCTCTGAACATCCCCCATAATCCTGTGCAGTGTGTAGGCAGGTGTTCTATGGCAAATGTTCAGTGGCTCCTCAACTGATAGGATAATGAAAAAAGTGATCCTTGGAAAAGGAAAGTTTAAGAAAGGAGGGTTACCGTATAAATTTTAAAGCTGACTTTGCACACATTATTTTTAATGCAAGATTTGGAGGAGTATTGATTTCTGCCTTCTAGACAATTGTTTGAAATACTTTTCAAAAAGCTGACATTTCATTTTAACTGTGTTTTGTCCTTTTCAATAAAGAAAGCATTGATTATTTTTAATAGGCTTTGGATTGACATATTCTACTCCAAATAATGGATACTTTAGGTGTGAAAGCTCCCCTGCTTACCAAACATAACTAACTATTGTTGAAGAAGCCAGTGATACTTTGAAATTTGTGCTAGATTCCTATTTGATTAAGATGTTAACATTCAGAGCCTAAAGCTCTACAATTTAGAATAATTGCATGCATATTAACAACAGCTACTAGAACATTTGTCTTATGGGAATTGGGTAATTACAAGGGCTGCTGACCAATTATAATGTTTAGTTAATTAACTATGCTGATTTTAATCAATTAAATGACCAATTAATCTATTAAGCACTAAGATACTGAAACATTAATCAATGTTGTGGTGCTTGTAAATGTGTTGTCAACTTTCCCTGTTATTATTTTAAATGTATTCTTTATTCTCATGCATTTTAATATTGCAATTACAATATTGTCATTATTTGACTCTTTAATCAATAAACAGCAAATGGCACTCAGTCAACAAATAACTGCAACACTCTGCTGGAGGTAGTATAATATGGCCACAACTGTGACAGCCCAACATGAGACTCATATTGCCACTCTTGCCAAAGTAATGGGGGATAAAGTCAATTTACACATGCTAATTCATTGAAATTTAGCCACTTAAAATGGCTCGTTAGCTAAGCTTAAGGCTGAACTAAAGTGAAAATGGCAAGTAGTAAACTGGAAGGAGATGCCACAGGATAGAATGACATATGTGGTTAAGGATCTAATCCTGTGTACAGGTTGGTCTGGAGGACTTTACAAGTCACATCTGATAGGAAACTGGGATTGCTAGTGACTCATTCATCTACTAGGAGGGTTTGTCCTATTCCTGAGCCTGTAGGATGTGCATATATAAATATTACCTACTCATGAAAAATCCAGGATGCAATGGCCTAGACTACTTTCCTGATTTCCCAAGTTCAGTATGAAATGTGGTAGCACAATTTGAACTGATGAATTAGATTGAATTCAGAGGTAACAGCCAGTTGGATAAATCTGGTGAACTTGGCTGTGGGTCTGATGGCCTCAGTGAACAGGAATAGTGGGGACTATGCCAGTCTCCCATCATTCATCCTGTTAGTGGCAAACACAGACATAAGATCATCTTACATCAATATCTCTCTCTCTCCCTCTCTCTCTCTCTCTCTCTCTCGTCTCTCTCTTTTCTGTCATTTTGGAGGCTGATATTCCCTTCCTTCCTTTACAATGACCAGAGCCTCTCCCCAACTTAATGCTGAGCTGCTTCAGCCCCATTATAGCCATTCTGTGGGTGTTGGAGAATGTGGAGGTTGGAAAAGCATCTGGCTATGTTTATGTTGCTAGACACAAAATGATTACATTATCTGTCGAGATCTTCAGAGATCCCAGTGGATTTCATTGGATGCTGTCATAGTTTTGAATCTGGTTATGGGTACATTGACGGATGGTTCTCTGATTCCCCTTCCTGCCACTCTCCACAAGCCATGAAATGACTAGAGTGTGAGGGGGAGCTGCAATAGTTCAGCAGTAAATTTAGAGATGTTGAATGGCCACCTGTAGCATAATTCTACACGTGGAGCTCCTATATTACGCTGTGTTATACAAAATTCTGGCCTTGTCTGAGACA
Source organism: Ctenosaura bakeri (assembly GCA_948474755.1). Lineage (NCBI taxonomy): Eukaryota > Metazoa > Chordata > Lepidosauria > Squamata > Iguanidae > Ctenosaura > Ctenosaura bakeri. The sequence continues at coordinate 118,245 of CAOLHI010003610.1, read as the reverse complement.
GGCCAGGTCTGTGTTTTGTGACTACAGAAATAGGTAGCAAAATAAGTGGAAGACCAGATTTTACAGTGGAAACTTAACAACCCTCTCTTAATGTGTTGCCTTTACTACAATCAACATACTGTTGAATGCAGTTATATAAATGAAAAGACAGACATTCTTCTACTTGCATATTGTCTTCTACTGGCATGCCTTTGGAGCATATGCAGCATTTGTCTTTGCCAAATTGCCCTGGGTACATTTATTCTGCTTGCACATTTGGAGAATATTTGGTGTATTTCAGAACCATGCAGGTCCTTGGGATGCTGCCATGAACAGAGATGGTAAGAATTTTATTCATTCCTTCTTATATATTATTTCAGGATCCTAATTTTTAACAGCTACACTGATACTGGAAATAACTGTAGTATTGCATCTGGTCACTGCAGATGGCCAAGGAGTTCTTTCAGTTGATTCTTGATACGATCTTTCCAAAACTGGCAACCTTTATTAACTCAGTGGAAAGAACTTGACATTTTAAAAATAGGAATGTGAGAGAAAGCAAACTAGTAGCTCCATACATTCCTAGCACATATATACATATGTTGGGGCATATATGGGCATTTTCATTGTTTTCTACTAACATTTTGAGAACGGAAAAACTGTATGAAGGGTTCTGCTAGACTAGACTGAGAATCTATCCAGTGTACTATCCTACTTCCACAGATAATGGGCTAGATGTTTTCTGAGAAGCCAACACACAGGTGAAAAAGATACAAGATCTCCCCTGTTGTTGTTTTACCAGCCAACATCTGGTTTTTTAGAAATATGACAACAAAGTAGGCCCATTTATGCTCTACAAACATGGATACCTCTTTTAAAAATACCTGTACTATTGGCTGGAGGATCCTGGGAGTTGTAGTCCAAAAACATTTTTTTTCTGAACTTCACAGCAAACAAATAACAACTGATACAGCAGTGTTTAAGAGCAGACAGAAACCCTTTCTGCACGAGGTGAGGGAATCACTCCATGCCATTACCTACTGCTTCTTCTGGGGTCCGAAGCAACGATCCAGGTCGAATCGGAGCAGTGCGAGGTCTGTAGATCGCACTGCTCCGGCTTCCAAAATGGCAGTTTCCAGCTTCCTAAATGGCAGCTTCCAGCTTCCAAAATGGTGGCTTCTGGCTTCCAAAATGGTGGCTTCCAGTTGGTCGTGGGTCCAGACCAACTGCTGAAGCTCACCACACTTAAAGCCCGCCCTCCACAGATTGCAAACTCACATTGGTGCGAGCCTGTGAATCTGCACAAGGGAGCAGGAACGCAATGGCGTGTTCCAGGAAAATAAAGACCTGTTTTTTGAGGTCTTTAGAAAACACACTGGAGGACCACTTGGGGTCGTTTTGGAGTGGACTGAGGTGCAAATCTCTGGTAAGTAGTTTGCTCCTAGTCCGCTCCAAGGTGCAGACGACCTCTGTGAGAGGATGCACTGCCCTGTTCTATTTGCCTGGTGTGGAAAGGGCCAGAGTGAGATAACCGGTCCACAGTTTACATTTCACCACCAGGAATCCAGCTTTCGCTCCTACCAATAAAAACATCAATCTACATGACTGGATGGTAATGTCTAAAGGGCTTTGATAAAAGCTAGATAAACAAATTAAATGGGATATTTATTAATGATAATCCTATTCTCCTAAGGATAAAAGTTACAGCATCAACTAACACTTTAAGCTGCTATTTCTGTGTCAATTACTTAGCTGTTATACACAGGGCTAGGGCTCTGCATCCCTAAAGAGCTGGTTACCATAAAGCTAATCAGATATATGGAAGAGAAATTAATACACCCCAAATATCTGAATTCTTTGGGGATTTAATTAGTAGCTCTATAAAACCTGCATGAAACATTTCCTATGTCACAGTTATTCCACAGATAAACCACTATCATGGTTCTACTGAAATAGCTTAATGTCTTCAATGGATGTAAGATCCAAGAATATTCTAGAACTTAAAATGTTCCCAGTCTTTAAAGTGGGAATGTCTTAAGTGGTTTATGAGTTGAATATGCTGAATTAGAACTGTAAAAATATGGCTGTGCAAAGAGAGTGTCACCTGTGTAAAGCTAATTTGTTTGCTCAGAATATGATTGCTTGAGGCCTAATTACCTGTGATGGTAACTGAGGGAAAACAATTGACATGCATGTTTCTTTGAAAGAGCCACCCATGATGGTTGAGGAACAAAGTGGAAACACAGGAGACAGAAAGGGTAGCTAATCCTTTCCCCCACGCTGCAGTCCTAATGCAACATTATTTTCTGAAGCTGCTGTTACCTTCAGAAGAGAATGGTCATTTACACTATGCCTGTTGTTGTTGTGTGCCTTCAAGTCGTTTCCAGCTTATAGCAACCATAAGGTGAACCTATCACAGGGCTTTCTGGGGCTGAAAGTGTGTGACATGCCCAAAGTCACAAGTGGGTTTCCATGGTCATAGTCTGGTGCTTAAGCCTCTACAGCACACAGTTTCTCACGCCGTGCCTAATGTAAAATATTTTTTTTATATCAGAAAGCATGAATACATACAGGAAAAATCTTTCTTTTCAGGTAGGGATGCAACTGGCAAATGTTATAAAGTTGTGGGGGTGGAAGGCACTCTAAGCTATGGATAGTACTTGTATATTCATAGTCAAAACTCAATCTAAGAATATCTCTAACCAGACTGAAATGGGTCTCAGTAATCCATGTCATCTCATATTGTATTGCTTAGAGTTGGGTCGTAGGACTGACTTGATCAATTTGCCCCTAAAGGGGGAAACATTAACTACTCTTTAGTTGGATCATAATTGTAACTACCCAACTGGGCCAAAAGAAGGCGTCTTTGAGATAGGGCTTCCAAATGCCTCTTTCAAGAAAGCTGAGACCAGACATGCTCTGAAGGAAGCATCTGTAGCTACTTCCAGGCTGGCCAGCTTCTGTCAGTTTGAGATTCAGCACGCAGGTTACTTCAAACTGACCGAAGTAGCATTTTACACTTTTGTTGTTGTATCCAGCCTACAGCCCAAATGTTTTTAATAAAAATAAATAAATAAATAATCAATCAATCTCTGGAATGCATTGAAAACAAGGCACTGTAAACAAATAATCTCCCGAAGACTTCACATGAAAGGGGTTCCTTATTGCTCAAGAGTATCTCCACTGGACAATACTCGAGGCACAAATGGAGATGAGTGACTTTTACTTGGCTTAATTTGGATTGGGAACAATATGTTCTCATTAACAACATTCTTTCCTCTAATTTACTTAGAGCTCCTTCTCCCAAAATCTGTTCCCTTCTCCCTCCTTCTTCCCTCCTTCCCTGGGGCAACTGCTGTGGCCATAATAGGAAGAGAGAAATGTCAGGATTTAAGTTGTCTTCCTCTCAGAGTAAAGCACATGCCTAAAGAATATCTGTCTTTGAGGGATCGGAAACAGTCAGATCTGTTTTCTCCCACATACCTATTCAAGGGCAGCTCCCTTTGGCTAGCATCATCAATAGCACTACCCAATGTCCAAGGCCATTTGTAACACATATACATTCAAGTAGGAGTCTTTATAAAATCAGCTCCCACTAACTTTTCAAAATTACTTCATGCTGAGTAGTCCAGCCACTTTTCTATGCCTCATTTATTTGCTACCTCAGGAGGCATTAGGTGGGAACCTATCCCTCCAAAGTACTGTTTTATTTCTGAGGTTATATGAGCTAGTTGGTCAGAGAGCCTCTGAGCATGTGCTTAACAGCTTTGCTGCCAGTCAAAATTGCATATCTAAAGTTTATCAAAAGGTCTGGATACAATTATTTTGCTTGAGGAAAAAGCAGTCTCCTCAAAATCTGAGGCAATCCACAATTATTTCACATAGATAAGAAATAATACACTGCAGGGGAGAAAGAAATAATTCACATGAACAGCTATTTGAAGTTCAGTGTAACCTTGGAAGAAAGACCATTCTATTATTGTTTTTAAAAACTGTCTCTTAATTAGTGCTAAGATGCTTTTCCAAGCTGTATTTTTTTTAACAAAAGGAAACATTAGCAAAATACCAGTTAATTTTATGGAAATATTCTAGGGTGGAAACACACTAGAATGGTTGTGTATTAAAAAGATGATTAAAATGGCAAGGACTGGAAATGTTTTTCTTCCCATTAAAGGAGCACCTTGTGTTATAACACAGAGGCATTTTGCTACTATTTCAAAAGCTTGTAGCCAGAAGGGTGTTTTTAATTAAAAGTTCTAATTAAGACACCAATTAAAAATAAGAGTGATAAAAAGGCAACCATTCTAAAACTTACAGTGAATGGGTTCTCAATAGTGATAGGTGATTGAAGCAAAGAGGCATCAACACTTCTATAGATTAGTGAAAAGGTGCTCTGAAGAGCATGCCCGCCTCTTTGTTTCACCTCAATGTTTATTTCTTTGGTCTATGTTCTCGAGCCTTTTTTGTTTTCTGCCTGCCTGCCTGCAGAGGTCACTTCCCCATTCTTCCAAAATTTAACGAGTCCCTTGTCTCCCTTTGTCTGGGAGAAAGCATCCATGAGGCTTCTGCCTCAAGATGCCTTACACTCACATCTGAGACCCAGCTATTTAGGAGCAATTTCCCAAAAGTTAGGAAACCTCATCTCCTTTCCTATCAAAGATGGATTTCCTGAAAAAATAAATGGAAAGTTTTCTTTCTTTCTTTCTTTTTTTAACCTTAAAAGAACAATTTGAGCATTTTTCACCTGTTTATTGCCAAAGTTCACATTGCACAGGCTACACTGCACTCTGCTTCATATGGATACCCAATATTTCTACAATAGGTTCACTTCTTCTTCAAGAGGCAACACTGCTGCTTCCCCTTCATTTTGCTGTCAGAAGTAGACTTTGTACAGCTTGAGAACAGACACTAAAAAAAAAAAGTATGAGAAATGAAGGCAGGGGATAACACCAAAAAGTACAGGAAGCATAGCAGAGCCATGCTGTGGCCTGCCCAGTGGGATATTAGGTAACTGTTTACAGCAAGATGCTTACCAGGCATAGAAGCAAGGGAGAAGCCTGACCATGGATTGCAGGAAGCATCAGCATCTGAGAAGCACCAACTTGGGGGACACCAAGTGCTGAGTACAGTGGCTATGTCAAGAAGGAAACGCTAGTGAATAGCCTGGGGGGAGCTTAGAAGGGGTCAGCAGTGGAGGGACAATTAAAAGGGGAGGTTGGGAGAGTGTAAAGTTTGTGGAGGGTGAGACAGAATGAGATGGAGGGAGGCAAGAGAGAAAAGTAAAAGGAGGTAAACCAAGTGAGGGAACTGACTCCATGAAGGGAGAAGCTCCCATCAGGGAAAATTGGCCCTGATGAGGAGATCCTGAGGGTACCTGGGAAAGCACCTGGAATAGTAGACTTCAGTAGGACCACACATGCCCAGAGGAGAGAAGCCTAACATTACTACGTTGCTCCCCATCAGACATAAGAGGACATACAAAGCAGTTTAGCTACCATCATAACTATCAGCTGGAAGAAACCCTCCTCCTCCTTTTTCTTTTTCTTCTTTTTCTCATCCCACCTTTTCCCCATTTCAGTACACAAGGAGCTTGCAACAGTTAAAAGAAGTGGAGTTTTTAAGTATACCAAATACAAAGGTTAAAAATATTGTTAAACTATGCATAAAAATAAAACCAGTTAAAAAGCATAACTTTGAAAAAGAAAAGCAGTTAGAGAGTAAAGTGCAACACTGTAAAGTTCAGTCTCCTTTAGCTGTCAGTATTCAAAGGACATCTGATTTAAAAAACAACAACACTCTTAACCAGCCTTTGGAAAGACAGCCAGGAGGGTGCCACTCTCACTCACTTAGGATGAAGTTCCTGAGCCTGGGAACAGCCAGTGAGAAGGCCGTCTCCTGTGTGCCCATCAGGTGTACCTGTGAATGTGATGGGACAGAGAGAAGGCGCTCTGCAGGGGATCTCAAAACATGGGAGGCTTGTAATGGGATGATGTGGTCCTTTCATTTTTCTCAAGTCTTATGAATGTTTATATAGTCTGTATAATGTATTTATCATTGTATTTCTCTTATTTAAGTCTTCCAAATTGTTTGTAATTCAGTTATTTATTCTGGCTCAAATGCTGCTTTTGTTCAAGTGCTGTTCTCATTTAAGCTCTGAAAATCTTCATATAACCTGTATATTTCATTTATCACAAGTCCTGTGAATTTGTTTGCAGTTCAACAGTTGTTCTTTCATTTATTTCAAATCTTGAAAATTAGTTTGTCACTCATGGATATTGTGTTTTTATTAATAATTGTGTAGTAATTATGCATTTCACCAATGTTTTAATCCTTTCAATTGTTTAATTATGTTTTAACTTTTGTCTTTTATGAGTTAACTATGTATTTTTAAATCTGTAAACCGCTATGAGTCCCAACTCAGGAAAAAAGTGGGGTACAAATAAAGATTAATCATCGTCATCATCATCATCAAGAGCAGCACTTGAACAATATTTGAATTATTATTATTAATATTATTATTATTATTAATTATTCAAATGTTCTTGTTCAAGTCTTGTTCTTGTTCAAGTTCTATGAATCTTAAAGATTTCAATTCAGTTATAGACTGTCTGTTGCATGTTTTTTCATGGATGACCACTTACCATCTTAAGCTGAACGTGGATGAAACAGAGATCTTAGTATTCCAGCCTGATCACCCAACAGCCCCTCTCTCATGTCCCACACTGGATTTACAGGGTTGCACAGTGGCTCCTGTCTCAGTTGCCAGGGACCTTGGACTCCTGCTGGATGACTGCCTACTATGTCCCTTTACTGGGGCTACAGCAAACGCATGCAACTTCCATCTTTGGAACATCTGCAGGATCCGAAAGTTCCTGACTGTAGATACCGCCCATCTTCTTGTCCAGGCTTTGGTTATCTCACGTCTGGATTATTGTAACAGCTTACTAGCAGGTTTGCCTTCCTGCTCCCTTTTTCCTCTGGTTTTAATTCAGAACAATGCTGTCTGGGTTGTTATAAATCTACCAAAATATTCACCTATTTCTCCTCTTTGTAGAATCCGTCACTGGCTACCAGTTTGGGCCAGTGTTTCAAACTTTTGGTCCTGGTATTTAAAGATCTGTGTTTTAACCTCCCTCAGTTCCTTGCAGCTCCCCTTGTTTGGTATATTCCATCCAGGAATTTGAGATCTACAGACAAAGGATTATTGTCTGTTCCACCAACACATACAGCTCTATCAAGGCTGTGAGCCTTTCAAAATCTGGCTCCGCATTTGTAGAACAGTCTTCCTTTAGACCTCTGGTTGGAGGAGGATCTCACCCATTTTCGTAAACGGTTGAAGACCTTCCTCTTAGACTCTCTATCTTAAGTCATTGACATGTGCTTAAGGTGCTGAGATGGGTAGTGACTAGTGGGGTGTTGGAGATTTCATGCCAGGCATTGTTGTGCTTTTTGTTTTAATGGCTTTGTCTTTTAATGTTTTTGATTGTATATGTTGATTGTATATGCTATGGCATAAAGGGCATTATAAACAAACATATTATTATTATTATTATTATTATTATTATTATTATTATTATTATTGTCTATAAATGGCTGCAAATGTAGGACATTAGAAAATTACAGTACTATGTTAATCATAGTCACATATTAATGTATAGAAATACATGCTATTTGTAAGTTGTTCGCTGCCTCGATCCATATGGAGAGGCAGGATACAAATAAATAATTTTTAAAAATGTATTAGAGGGACTATGGACTTTTCTAACACTATTGCAATCTTAATTCTGTCAGGACATGGAACAGGCAGCTGGCAGCACTGTTCCCACACATTCAGGAGCACCTCTTGCCATACACAGTTATTTACAGGGCTGGAGACATATATACATTCTGGGGTGGCGGCAAGTGCCCCTCCACACCTGTGGCTTCATTGTATACTTGAATGGGAGGTTGCTATTGCCATGATATATGCCAGCAGGGTTGATGCAATAGTTGGTTTTTGTTCCTCTCTTGATCCCATTGGCCTATGGCAATTTTATGTGTTTCTGCCAGTAGCAACTGTGTACTTTAAACAAAGCCCCCTTCTCCCATCTCTGTGCACATCCATGGCCTGACTAGGCCTTTGCCAACTTTCATATCAAAATGCAGGAAGCTTTAGACTATGTTTGTGTGATATCACTATCTGTGGACACTGATAGGCTCTATCCAGGACTGTTGAAGGAAGGAGGAATGGGACAAAGATGAGTAGCTGCCACAACCTGCCCTTTTCCTATCTTAAAAGGACTATGGGCAAAACATGACAGTGTAACAATAAATCCTTTCTATAGTCAGTCCATCATGGTGGTAGTCTGGCCTGGTATTTCTTTGGCTCAGTGACCAGGAGAAATACAAGCATGCCCAGGGTCATTAGACTAGGCCTAGATGATTGGAAACTCTGCCAAGCAGATTTCTTCGAACTAACCTTGAAAAACTAATCTATGCAAGTTAGCCATCCATCTGAGAATCACACTGAGCACGTAATGGTCGAGTGCTTATTGGAACATCTAATAAAAATAAACATGAATCAGATGAACTGAACATCTGATGGAAATGAAAATTGAATAGCTGTTTCCTTTGGGCTGCAAGATGAATTTCATAATTATTGCACTTTATTAATTCAGTGTCGCATTACTTTGCATGTGGGAAACCAATGTACAAATGATTTTTTAAAAATAGTTCATTCTCTTCCTGTATGTCAGAGTGGGGAATACAACAGCCTCCAGATTTGTTGGACTGCAGTTCCCATTAGCCCTACCAAGCATTGTCAGTGCTGGTGGGAGGGGAGATACCATCCAATATTATCTGAAGTCCCATATCTTCCCCATCCTTATTCTACGTCATATATTGTTAGGAGTTAAATACATGCTTGCAATTGTAAATAAAAGCACCCTTATATCAGACCTTCAACTACTCTAATAAATGATACTGTGGTGGTGGTGTGTTTCCAGATCAACTGGGACAAGTCAGGTGACAAATTATTTCCATTAGCCTCAGCTGAATTGAAACAAAACAGATCAATACAAATGATTTGCAGTGAGTTTGGATCATAAATTTTCTTTTCCCCAGTTTTATCATTTGAAGATGGAAACATTTTCCTCATTGTATGTAGGGGAAGGTTTATTAGTGATACGATCATTTCCAGTTAGTTTCCAACTGTTTGCTATTGAAGTCTAAAGCCATTTTAGACACTGTTAATTTTGTTCTATCGCAGATAACAATATTATTTTGCAAAACTGATAAACAGGAAAAAAATGAGCAAAGAATTGTGTTGCACTAGGAGCTATGTTTACTTTGAAACTGCATAGCTGTTTTCTTTTGTGAAATTAATAAAATTGCCCCACTGAATTAGGCTGAAGATAGTCTGAAATTCTGTTTATCAGAGTAGCCAACAAAATTTTTTGACTTGTCTAGATCCACATTTGGTCTTTGTTAGACTTGTTATAAAAAGGTCCAGAATTCTATTAGGACATTCTGTGCCAGCATAACTCCAGTATTCTCTTACATGAACAATTGTCCTTTGTGCAGGCTGTCAGCAGGCAATCAAAGCTCTACCCACGTGCACAACCGAGAACAGCCTCTGAAATGACTGCCACTGGATCATAACCATTGCACAAGGACACCGCCAGAACTTTATGCTCCAGTGATGGTGTACACAATCTTGCCCCCTAACTGTATGGTTAATAAAGCTGTGACCTTAGCTCAAGACAATTGTTTCATGTTTCCTTTCTGGAGCTGGTAGAGATGCACAAGTAAAACAACAAGATAACTCCTATCATATTGTCCAATCCATGTTGTGTGTTTCTGAGTAGTATTCTGCTTGTGAACACAGAGGTTTCATTTTCTTATTATAAATATTTTGCTTTTATCATGTGGAGAGGATTCCAGGAGGACCATAGCTCAGTGGCTAACCACATATTTTGAAAAATCTCCTAGGTTCAGGCGTTTGCACTTTCAGAGAGAGCTAGGAGACACACCTTACACGTCAGTGTGGAGAAGGATTATAATTCTTTGCTAGTTTTGTGCTCGAAGGAAGCCACGAGTAATTTTAATATTTTCTTTTAAAAAAACTATTTGCAGTTCAAAACTTACTCTGCACAACATATTGTTTTGCGCAGAAAACAACATTATCTGTGCACACGCACACATATATACAAATGTACAGAATAATTTTTTTTCCAGAAAATGCTGTTTCCTGCTCAGAAAATGCTATAATTGGGGACAAAAATAAGACATTGGTGATGGTACACAGAAAACAGCATTGTCTGCTCATAACATAATATTTTCTATGCAGAAACATTACTTTCTGAGCAGAAAATGCTTTTTTCCATTAAAAAATTGCAAATATTGTATGGAATAAGCCCCTAACTACAAAGATTCTCTTTACTCCATGATTTTCCTTGAAAGGGTTTCCTGACACGTGAGCAGCACATTCTTTTCATCCATGCTGTGGAGACCACTGCCTGTATGTGTAGACCACAACCTTTGGTCAGATGAGGTTGAACTGCCAAAGGCCCCAGCAATAGCAAAGGGAGAAAGTGATGCAAACTCAGTTGTGTAGGAACTGAGTGGCGGGGGGTGCTTCACCCCAGGCAGCAATGTTTTTGGTGCATCCTAGCTCATAGCCACACCCTTGCATGCCTTGGCCATGCCCCCACACACCGTGGTCATCCCCCCTTCCCACCCCCGCTCCACACACTCCAAGCTCCACCACTGTGCAAACTATAACGAATTACAATAGAACAAAGACCTGTCTTACTATACGATCTACATAGGATGATGTATTCCTATCATCTCTAGCAGCTTCCAAAACTAATGTGAAAACTGAAAAAGGGAAGGAGGTCACAGATCACAATACGCAGGATTCTATAAGTGAAAAGGAATAAAGTTTTTCATATACAACAGACTTCAAAGAGTATCTCTTTTTTCTTGTGATTATGCTGATAATTCTTATTGAATTCCACTAGAAACCCTAAATTAGCATCTATTGTATGTTGAAAAGGGATGAGAATAAAATTCTTCTGAAATGTCTTATGAGTATGCCAATCATCCATCTGAAAGAGAGACAAAACGGTCTCATAGTTTCCCCTAAAATCAAGCATTTTCCCCCCTGAGTTTGGAAAAATTGCCTTTTTCTTTTTCCTACAGCTGTCACAGTCTCCTGGCCCACACGGCATCTGGACGTGCTGGCCAAAGGATTCTGCAAAATGTAGTCCAAAACTAACCTTTCCAAAATGCTACCATTCTCTTGATAGGACCCTAAATCTAAAGTGATTTATCTAATCCCCCATTCCAATGCCCTGTCCAGTGAGCTTCTGGTATTTGCAATACCTGTAACAGTGCAGCTATGACATCCCTTTTAATTCCTTTTTTTTCCCTCCTAGTACAAGACTCCCTCCTTTCTAATATGTATATGTTGGGGGTTAGAGTTTCCCAGAGTGTTAGCCCTTGGGGAACTCTATGAAAGCTAAAACTGTGAGGAATTAGACTTCTTTTAACAGTGTTGAAGAGAAAGCATGTCCAAATCACTGTGTGTCTTTACTGAAAAGTGACTAACTTGAAATAAAAAACAAGATATGCAGCTTCAGGTTCCAAACTCAAAAAATGTACTAATAAACTTTATAATTACACGTCCGTTAAAGAAACTATGGACTTTTCTGCACTTGGTTTTTAAAATGGGGCGGTGCATCCTCCCGCCAGGGCGTTCGCATTTGGGGGCGAACTGAGTTCGGACTACTTACCATTTGTCCGGACTTCAGCCTGCTCCGGAATGCCCAGAACTGGTGGTCGCCCGTCCTATTGAAAGATCGATTAAAAGAGGACTTTCAATAGCGCAGCACGCCCGTCCATGGCTCTGTAAAGTATAGATCTACAGGCTCGCGCCAGTGCAAGTCTGCAGATCTTCCAGGGGCGGGCTTCCAGGTGGCAAGCGTCTCCAGTTGGTGGAGAGCCTCCGCCAACCAGAAGCCTCCATTTTCTTCGCCAGAGAGTGTGTAGCGCAGGCACACGCTGCTCTGGACCATCGTGGATCATCGGAGGGGAACGTGCCAGTCTGGTGAGTAACAGACTGACCCATTTCCTCCCCAAAGTGCAGAAAAGCCCTATATCCTAACTAACTAATAAGATGATTTATGAAGATAATATCTTCTTTTTATACTCACCAAAATCTTGGGGAATAGGATAGCATAGAGAGAAAGTGCTAGAAGCAAGATAGCGAAAGGGACAGAGACTTTGCTTTCTCAGTATGAGTAGTAACTGACACCAGAATGTATCCTGAGTCACATGGTCTGGATACCATAGCAATAGATCAACAGTTAACCCTATACTAGCTAAGTTCTATCTGAGAGAGGGAGAGAGAATACTATAATTTTCCAACAGTATATATACAAAGAGGGAGGGAGGGAGGGAGGGAGGCAAAGAGGGAGAGACAGTGTTCTTGATGCAGGACCAACATACACACATATACACACACATGTATTACTCCTGCATCAAGAACTGAGCCCTCCTTCCAGGGAAGTCAGTTCAGTTTCCTACATACCTGCTTCCACATGAGCTGCTCTGTTATACTTCCTATCTTCCATTTCCTATACAGTGGGCATTCAAAAGAGTGGCTCTTGGTTAGTGTATGGATGTCTTCTCAATGTCCAGTCTGTACCACAATGTTTGTTGATGTGGAAACATTTTTGTGATTGTGTGTGAGATAGATGGATAAAAAGGCATCACTGAGGGGTTCCTGTCCATATCACATAGTTCGGTTCCATTTGGGTATGAACAACATGAAAGTATTGGCAACATACTGTTCTGTGACTGGTATGTTTTGATGGTGTCACCATGGAGATTAGCCCCAGTGAGTTCAATAGGACTTAATGCCTACTACTTATGCATAGGATTGGTACTGGTGGTTTCATACACTCAGAGTTTATTTTACTCAATGAATCAAGTGGCCCAGGCATCAATAAGTCTTTACTTTGTCAAGACAATTAGACTTTGTCTTCATAATTAATGGGCTGACTCAGGATGCCTCCATATTTTTGTAGAGCAAAACAGAGAATCAAACTTGTTATGAAGGATCACAATAATTCACTGCAAGAGCAAACAGCACTACAAGCTACTTACAAATTTATTAAGCATTATACCAAGACTCATGAAAACAACTCTGTAACACCTTCACCAGCATACAAAATTGTCCCCAAGCACATCTCTTTCCAGATTAATTAAATATAAGTGCAACCGTATAGGCTCCCTCCAATTTTTCCTAGAAACACCAACACAAGATCTGGGAATGTAAAACAGAGTGATTTAATTAATCCTGTAGACTGCAGTGTACAGTGAAAGCTTTTTTACTCTGTGACTGTCTATATGCTGCATATCTGTTGAAATGGTTTAAGTCTCTCAGAAAGGTTCTTTGTTAATATAGACAGACAGTCAAGTCAACACAAGGTAACATTGATATCTGCAGTAGGAATGGGGAAAAAACATTCTGAAATATTTGAATGACAGAAAATAATGAATTTCCCAAGTGCTGGACAGAGGAGAATCTTCACAGTTCAGTATTTATTCTATGTGAAAAGCACAGATTTTTTTTTACACAATAAAGTGTAATTTTATAGGCAGAAGGTTGGTTTCCCATGTAGAATACATTCAGAAAAGCAAAATTCCTGTCTACACGTGGTATTTTCACAGAATAAATCTCAAAGTGTGAGCAGTCCTTGAAAACATTGCAATTTTCAAGGACTTTCTTGCAGTGGGGTGGAAATGGTAAAATCATTCATTCTGGCCTTTGGGAATGAAATTCTTGAAGATGTATATCCCTAGTCTTTAGCCTCCATTTTCCAAAGCTCAGTTGAAGTAGGTTAGAGCTATGTATTTCTACACTAGAAGGAGCAGTTTATCTCACACTGTTTCTACGTTTGTGTGTGTGTGTGTGTGTGTGTGTGTGTCATTCAAAGGTGCTACAAAGGTTTACTTTGAAAGTGATCTTTCCAGATGCAAAATCCTGGAAGAAGAAATGAAAAGAAGCAAGTCAGCTTTAATAAAATGAGGATTGGAGAATGTGTGCAATTGTCTCTACCATCAATACAAGCATAATCTACTTAGTTTCCAATGTGTCCGTTACCCAACTTGGAAAAATTACTCTTCATTATCAATTCTAATAATACTCATCCTACTTTTCCAAGTTTTTCCAAGTGGTTCCATACAACACAAATACTAGGTTTGAAACAATTGGTATACCTTTCGTGTATTTGTTTGTGTTCATATTTGAAGTAGATATGAAGGAATACAATGTTTAAAAAGTTGTTCGGCAGCATAGGTTCCCATTGGAAATATCAGTGGGACTAGAAATTGGACACATTACCAAACAGTTGATACCTTCCACTCACATCACTGCTTCTAATCAAAACAATGCGTTTAAAAAAAAAAAAGTTGTACCATATATTGTATTTGTTCTAGCATATATTGTAAAACTGTATTTTGTTTTAATTCTGCACTATAAGCTGCCTTGGTTCCCATATTGGGAGAAAGGCAGGATATAAATTAAATAAATACTACAAAATTGCTTACCTTTCATGGTTCCTCTGTCAGTTTCACTGAGTTGTAGCTTTTTCTTTTAACTTGAGCCCAACAGCAGGTTATGACATCATAATTGACTCCACCAATTGCCTTACCTTCTTGTCATAATTTTAAATATTTGAAGCCCATTGGCTAGAGCCATTCTGAATTGTTCTGCCAGATATATTTTAACATTCTGTTGTCAATTGTCAATAAGGGCTCTCTTCTCAATATTTAATGGAGATCTTTAAAATGTAAAGTCAACTGTACTTTTACAGACAATTGTTTTGATTAAGCATTTTTTTGTACTATGCTAGCTCTGAAAAACAGGAAATGTTGAAGTATGATCATGATATTTTCATAATATAATGGGGTCAAAAGTGCTGAAATGATTGAGTCTGAAGTGTTGAATAGTTTATGGGTGTTGACAGAGCTCACAGTTTTGAATTTCTCATTATTTAAAGGTACATACACTAAAATTTTATAATAATTACCAAGGACAAGTACTTTCTATTGTTCTTTACATGTTGATACATCTACTCTCCAAAAAACTGTGTTCAGGTATAGTGATATTCTAGCCCTCTGAAAGGGCACATTCACATGCACATGTACCCTCAAGATGATTTGCAACATTGTCCTATGGTTATGGAGAATGAGAAATTTTTAGAAAATGGAAGAAGACTTCCAAGGAGGAAGAGAGGTCCTTCTAGAGAAATAGGCAAAAAAGAGGAAGAAGGAAGGAAGGAAGGAAGGAAGGAAGGAAAGAAAGAAAGAAAGAAAGAAAGAAAGAAAGAAAGAAAGAAAGAAAGAAAAAGAAAGAAAGAAAGAGAAAAGTATGTTGATGGTATGGAGAGAAAGAAGAAATTAACAATAGCTGATAAGTGTACTAGAAATAAGAAACCCAGAGAGGCTGAGGGAATGTTATATGACAAGGTGTCTATGAAAGAGGTTGTGGAGATTGCAAAGGACAAGTTTCATCTCCCCACCAACCCCCAAAAAGATAATCTTTCAAGAGTCTTTTCTCTAGCACCCAAGTGGGTCAATAAGTAAATCAGCTGAGATAATTATTTCAGCTAGGTGCTCCAGCTTGCTGCTGGTGCTAAATCCACCCTAAACAAGTAAAGCATTGATAGGTGTCACCATTTACTGGGGTAAAGTAAACACTATGATTATTAATGGTATAGTGGTTAGACTGAGATTTAGGAGACACATGTTGAAATCCTCATTCATCCATAAAACTAACTGGATTACCTTGAGGCCAGTCACTTTCTCTTTCAACTACTCTATCTCACAGGGTTTTGGGGAGACAAAGTGAGGAAGAGAAAAGCTATGTACACAGCCTTGAGCTTGCTGAAGGAAAAAATAAAATATAGAAGCAACTAATAATATATAAAGTAGCTGAGGTATCAAATCACAGCTCTGCCACCTTTCAATCCCAGAGGCTTTATAGCTCTCAAACATTAATGGTTTCCCCAAAAGACTCCTGGGAATTGTAATTTCCTCTGGTGTTGGGGATTCTGTGTTAGAAATCTGTCTCTAATCACTTCTTTGCTGAATGACAATTCCCAGGGATCTCTGTAACAGAGTAAATGGCTGTTCAACCTATTTTAACCTTCACAGAGTGAAAAGTCTTCTCCAATTCTATCCACTCAACAGTTTAGCTTCAGTCAAAATGCTGTTTGTGAGAGAAATATTAAAATTCATGTTTTCTTAAGGGATTAATTATCTTAAAAGATCTAAGTAGGAGTGTGGGCCTGTGATAGGCATATTAAAGCTAGGCAGTGTGAATTCATGCTGGGGAGGTTGTGGCTAACTAGTCAGTTGGAGTTCTTTGAAAATCATATTGCCATAACAGATGAAGGGGGATTCAATTGATGTAGTGAAGATAAATTTTCAAAATAGAATTTGACAAAACTTCACTTTGGAGATTAATGGCTGAAGGAGAATGCAAGGGAAGTTGAGATAAAATATGGTATTGTATGAGGAAGAAAAAGACTTTAAAAACATGTATATGCAGGTTAACCTTACACATTAGACAAGGAGGAAGAATAAACCTCCAGAGATTAGTCCTAGTTTCCCACCTTAAGCTCTAATGAACAAGAAAAGCATAAAAGTCATGACTTTGAATGGAAAATCATCAGAAAGAACCAAAGCACAAAGAATGTTGTCGTTTTGGCAAACTGTTAATTTTCTATTTTAATAGTTATTTGGATCAGTGCTAGAATTCCATGAAGACAACAAGCTGGAATAGCAGCATTTCTGAACAGCATGCTCTGCAATGGTATTCTCTTATGACATCAGAAACTGATATGTGCCTTGATAGGGCAAACATACTTAGGCCATTTCCACACTAGACTGTTATCGTGCTATTATTCCATTTTTAACATCCTATGGAATCCTAAGGGCCTCAAAGTCCCCTCTCTAAACTGCAAACCCCAGGATTCGATAGGATGTTGAAAGTGGAATAATAGCATGATAACAGCCTAGTGCAGAAATGGCCTTAGAAATGTGCCCATTGATTTCAGTGGGGGCTTACTCTTGGAAAACTAGGTTTAAGACTGCAGCCTGCATCACTATCCTGAGATGCATCTGTCACTCAGTACTGCTCACAGCTGAGAATCCCAGGTTGTCAGGGAGTTTCCATTGCTCAACCAATGCATGGGCAAAGACTGAAAATGAAGGACACGCAGGGAATTCCCTAAGGTACACCATGTGATAGGTCATACACCCAGCAGAATCTCAAAATTATCTTTAGAATTATCTGTGGAGGAGTAAATTGACCTACTCTAAAGATGTATAATCCCTGTTATCCAGTGGGGTGTTTTAAATTTACCATACAAGAATGAAAAATGCACATAATTTAACTCACAAAAAATAATAATCTAAAATTATATTTCCTACGGTGAGAGCAAGAAATCCCCCAAATATTTAAAAAAAAATGTTTGAAAGAAAGAAATTTGCTAGGCCATACTGCAGAACAGTAAAGACCTCCCTCTTTTCAAACACACACACAATGGACAATGAAGTGGCATAAAAAGAGAATTCTTTCAAGCCTTGTAACACTTTCCATGGGAGAGTGGGAAAGGTTAAAGAGTGTTCCCTACAGATCTTGGGGAAGTTACTTTTTGAGATTAGAACTCCCTTAATCTTCAGCCAGCATGGTCATAATCTGGGTTTCCCTTGGACTGAGCTTGGCCAAAAGCAGCTGAGTTATGTCAACAGGGGCTTGGAGGCTTGGGGTCATTCTGAAGACCACATGAGATGTTGCTTAGGAAGAACAGACTGGACCCTGTTCCCTATGATTGAATTTAAGCCTTTTAAAATTGGTTGCATCATCTTTCTCCCTAGTGGGCACTCAATCAGATGTGAAAGTAATTGAAACATAATCTTAGGAATAAGAGTTTTCATTTCAGTGATCATTTTCAGAGGGAGAGATTTGTTGACTTAGTAGCTCAAGAAGTCCTTCAAAATCTCTGCACTATCATGTGAAAACACTAGGTTTGAGAGCTTTTAAACAGTACATTTTTCTTAATGTATGACATACACGTACAGAAATCCCTCTACTAAATTATTTTCTGGAGATCCCCTATCTGGAGAGTACACAGTTGCTCCAAGTGTTCATTTCTGTTCGGATATTGAATGGCTTGTTGATTACACTTGCAATACTAAACCAGAGTGTGGATTAAATGTATTTTGTGACAACAACTCTTTAAAGAGTTTGATTATTTTCAAGAATTCTCTTCAGCTTCAACAGGGAGTTAGGTAAGAGCATAGTACATTTTGCTCAGAGACTGCTTCTGTTAATCAATTTAACTATGTGTGGGTCTTCAATATTTAATTGAAGATTTTGGGCTACTGATTGAAAGGTAAGGAATTAATGACTAGTGATGGCCCAAATAGGTTTCCATGTTTAATAGGCAACTGATAACTGAACAAATTTCCTGCACTGGCAGAAGGTGGACAAGATGGCTCTTGGGCTTCATACTGGGACTCTACGGTCCTTTCCACTCCACAATCCCAATGTGCCATAGGGACAGGAAAAGGACTGGATTGCAACGATGCTCATGCACAGTGTCATTGTGGTTTCATCCTTCTTCTGTCCCCAGGTGGCATAACAGCACTGCAAATCAATGATAGGTTTTCCTTCAAAGACCAGTGATGATGCCACCATCTCAGACTTGTGTTGTCTGTGGAGACCCTGGAAGCACAATGACTGTACTTCCTGCCCCAGCGCAACCTGGGAAATTACCCAGCTGCACTGTGACAGGAAAAG
Source organism: Ctenosaura bakeri (assembly GCA_948474755.1). Classification (NCBI taxonomy): domain Eukaryota; kingdom Metazoa; phylum Chordata; class Lepidosauria; order Squamata; family Iguanidae; genus Ctenosaura; species Ctenosaura bakeri. The sequence continues at coordinate 99,410 of CAOLHI010003610.1, read as the reverse complement.
GCATGGCCATCATGCTTCCTGGAACACGGAGGCAGCTGGTGCAGAGGGGAGTGCTGCTGTTGTGCTCCCCTTCCAGCAGAGCCGATGCACAGACCCACACTGCATGTCTCCTTGACCAGGTAAGGTGTGGCAAGGGCCTAGTTCTATGAAATACAGGTTAGGCTCTTAATTTGCCAGTTGCTTTGTTTACAAACTGCACAATCAGTAGAATATATGGCAGAGTTCTTACAGGAACATACAAATTCAGAGTGCAGATGGAAGATCCTATTTCACTGCTTTCCTGTGAGGACAGACCTCTTTCTCTTCTTCCCCTGTGCCCTATTTCCCTCTCAGTCATAAAGCATCTGATCACTGGGCAATTGCACTGCAGTTGTAGATGTTTGACCAAACTTCCAAAAGGGCTGTAAAACTTGGCCAAAAGGGCCATAAAACATAGATATATTTGTAAAATGAGTAAATATGGAATATAAATCTTTAGCTGTGCAGTCTTACTCGAACAGCGTGATGGGCCAAATCAGGTAGGCAGAAGCTGTTAGGTAAATGCTTATTCCCACATGTTCAAACCTGGATGCCTTTGGGACTTGTCTGTTGGTCCAATATCCTCCAATTAGTAGGGAGCCAGGAAATCCCTCTGAAGCATCCTTTATCCACTAAGCAGTTCTGTGACATGCATTTCAGGAGATTTTCTCCCCACCTGATATCACTAGTTCAAACTAATCTCTCTAGCGTGCTGACTCTGGTCTGTGAAATTATGGCCCTAACATAAAAGTGCAAAGAAACCTGATCAATATTGATAGCGTACTCTCTTCCTTGTATTTTCTTCTTTCCTTCTGCATTGTTCTAAATAAAGATAAGACTTCATCTATATTTCTCCCACAATTATCACCACTGCTGCTGGTGTAGTTGTGCCCCCACAGGGCTGGGACTTGTCCTGCCTTGGGGTTCCATATCCCTCTGAGCACTTCCAGACATGCAATGATGAGCAAACATCCACAAGCACAAGTCCAGGCTTCCTTGTTCCCACTCCCCTGACAGGAACTAGAGCTAAAGCATTTCCCAGCCAGGACTCAACAGAAAGACAGAATACGCAAATCAAGTCATAGAACATCTGGCTCAGCTACATTCTCTGAGATCTGCCCAAGTTATGCACTGGGTTTTCTGAGTCTTCCCATTCAAATTTTTGGTTCCCTCTAAATCCTCAGCCACAAGACCATCTAGCTATCCTTCTTTGTATATATCCAATTATTCTGCTTCCCCCTTTAGTTTGTCTTGAGCCTCCTGTCTGCTTTCCTCATCCCCACTCATTTCTATACTTCTAGCAGCCACCGATGGACATTCTTCCCTCTGTTCACTCAGTGGTCCTTCCATTCTTCCTGCCTCTGCCACCCACCAGACCCCTTCCATCCAGCCAGTATCATCCCCACACTCCTTCTCATCTGCCTCCTCCATCCACTCTGCTCCAAAACTACCCACCTCCTATTTGCTGTTCTGTTTCCCCTGCTCCTTTCCAGTTTGTCCTCATCCTGGTCTTTCCCTCACATCATCTGCCCCTTTCCTTGTCACCTCCTCCCCCTCCCTTCCATCTCACTGTGTCTGCTTGTCCCCTTATTACTTTCTTCCTCCCCATCAGTCATGCTGTTTCCATTCTTGGATTCCTCTCCATTCCATTACACCTTCTTTCCTCCATACTCATCTCATCCCTTCCATCTCTGTCCTGTTACCTTTTGAAATCCTCACTATCCCTTCTGCCTCTATCCCCTCACCATTTCAACCTCACTTTTGTTTGCATAGTCCTCTTCCTGGCTTACCCACATGGATGAGATCACTGGCATGTTGTACATCACCCCAGAGCCTTGTTGGGTTCAGTAAGTCTGGGAGCGCAGAGCTGGCAGCAACAGGCACCCCAACAACCCCTGTGCCTCACCATAGCTGACTTCTCTTAGACTCTCACCTTCTTTATTTTTAATCATGTTTATACTGGGGGGAGGGGGAGAAAGCTCAATGAACTGTTAATAAATTACCCTTTTTTCACTGTATGAAAAATTGTATGACTACCTCTTAATAACTGCAATAACTTAAAACCTACATTGTTGTATCATTTCATCTAGTCATTCTGGATTATGTTTCCTTTTCTCCACTCATCTGCCCCTCCTGACAATCCAAATATTAACCCATGCATCTTTGGTAAATATCAAGCTTTAATTCTTGAGAGAGACATGTTCTAAAGAAACATACAGCTTAATGTAGGGGATCAGAGAGTTTAATGTGAGACAGTACTGAAATAAAATCTGTTTATCCATAAATTAAATATTGGTGTTGCATGGAATACAAATAGAAATAAATCTTTATACATTAAATATTTCATTAATGTAACCAGTAAATGAATCAGCTGGCTGATTTTCTCAGTCTAATGTCTTCAGCAAAGACTCAGAAACATGCTAACCTTGGCAATGTGTTAATATCCCGTTTTGCTGAGGGGATGCTGGATATCTGAGATCCCATGGGAAATGTCTTCAGTAATTCAGCTTCTTTTATCAGCATGATACGACTCCCCTAACATGCTATGAGACCACCCATTTTCTGATGCAGTTGGGGAGGAAGATAAATATATGGTCTTGGAAAGCCCTAAAGTTAACAAGTTTGGTGAATCCCTAGCATTGTCATTTATGTACGAAATACCATTTGTGAAGTGTCCTATAGTAACTGAACTGTATCTTACAATATACATCTTTGCATCAGAATGTGCTCAAAATAGGGAAGATTACATCTAGTTACTAGTGGTTTATGACTTCAATGGAGGATGATGGGATTATCTCACCCTGAAGAGGAGAGCTAAGTTCACCTTCTGCTTAGACCATTGGCCTTCATTGCTTCTATTGTATTGTCTCAGAAATTAACTGTACTTGCATGAAGTTGACTGGGATGAAGAGTCAGGCAACCTCCTCATTGTGAATTAATATGGGTTTTAGAAAACATGTAATTGCACTGAATAGGGGTTGAAAGAATATTTATCATTATTCATTTCTTGATACTAGGAAAACCCAGTCATGAGGAAAAACTCAGTGGCAAGAATTCTGAACATTTTTTCCCAGCATTTGGACATCTCAAATTTTTTCAGGAAATAATTTTGTGTAGAAATATAACAATTGTGGGGTTTTTTTGGTGCCAACCCCCCCCCCAAAATCTGATACTGACACCAACTATTTCCAGATAATTTTGTAGCTTTTTAAAAAAATGCAAGATTGCTTGATATTATGTTCAGAAACCCTAGCAATATTGCATACAGAAAAAAATGGCTATTTTTTGTGCCAGATTTCTTTTGTGTTTGAGAACTAAACCAAACAATCTTGCACCAAAAAATAAAATAAAGTTTTTGTGCAAGTTTGCTAGGTTTTTGTGCAAAATAGCCATGACCTTGCTCAAAAAAGCCATTTGTGTGTACATTTGCAAAATTTTCATTTTTATGCAAAGTAACAGCAATCTCACAAACAAAGTAATAGCCACATATTTTCATACAAAAACTAGAAAGCTTGCACAGAAAGCACATGTGGTTATCAGAAGACAGTGTTCTTTCATTTTTTTTTTTAATCAAAGAAGATTCTTGACGAAAAACTTCCAACTAGTGCAGAATAGTTTCCTAAAATACTTTGGGATGTGTGAATATGTGCTGAGAACTGCATAGGAATGTTCATTTTCTTCTCGGGGACATAAAATTGTGGAAATTATTCATCCTGACTTGCGAGGATGAAACAATTGAATGCTTACATCCCTGGCAGAATGATACAAAGAAATGCAACACTCCCATGATTATAGCAGTCACATTCTATACTTGAAATGACAGTGCCCACTCCAGTTCCATGTAAAAAAGCCAACACAGCTAGGAGTTTAATTTTTCCTCAAAGGCAAGGAAACAACATTGTCCACCAACTCAATGATTTAGAAAAAGGCAGGGAAAGCTGGGTGACATACAATTCTTATCTCCAATACCTTGCTGCTCCCCCTGCCCACATCTGCTGCATAAGGTGACCACCTCACTAGCTAATGGTAGGGCCAGCACTGGTCACATAAATGTATATTATGTATTTTGCTCCATGCACTGTTGCTAGGCTGAGCTGTCTTGTCATGGGATATAGCAATTTTCCAGTTTTTCCACACTAATATATTTATTGGTACAATTATATATTGATTACCCAATTTCTGTTTCTAAATGTCACTGTTGAACTGCTCCTCACACTCACATATCCTTTTAACATCTAAGAATAATGAAAATGTGCCCACATCATCCCTCAGGTGTGTCTCTTAGAGCAAAGCAGTCAATGAAAGTGACACATTGATTTGGACTTCATTTTTCAAGATGCTAGGAAATAAGATTATGTCCCTCATTTAGAGTAAAAAGAATGTAGATAATTTCTACCCTGCTTGAAATAATACTGTGTAAATCACTTTTTCCTTATGTTTTAGCTGTTCCTCTAAGAGTTATGTTATTCGTGTAGAATATTCACACATTGGAAACAATCAAGTCATATTTTTTTTTAACAAAGAACAATCCCTCTAGAATAATAGTTATGTTCACAAAATGTAAGCCTGCTGTCAGCACGGGACAGTTTCTGTGAAATTACACAGAAACTGATAAGCCACCGTTGTAAATGAAAACTGGCCACCACCAATTGATGCATGGTACCTGTCACAACCAGCTAGGGCCAGACCAGGGCCTGTTTTTCTTTCTTCCTTTCTGGAGAAGCAGCCTCCCTTTTTATCTTCATACCCTGGCTTCCTACCTTTCACTTATTCACATCCCTGTCTTCCCTAAAACCCACAACCTTTGAAGATAAAAGGGGAAAGTTTGTCTAAGAGTTACCCCAAAAGAAATGGATATCCTATGGTAGCATGTTCTTGAAATAAAAGCGAAGGAAATACACTGTGGAGACTATGCTCACAGAAAAATAGGGTAAAATCTTTATTAGGATAACAAATAAGGGAAAGGGTATTGAGGATTCAGAAATATTCAAAACAAAATTACTCTTTTAACACAGGAAGTTAACTAGATTCTTTAAACACTTTAGTGTTTCTCCAATAGAGCATTCACAAACACACATACCTTTGGCTCTTCCAGCTCAAAGGTCTGTTTTCCCCCTCAGGGTTCCACTCTCTGATCCCTCTCAGAAGTGGTTTGGGTTTCTTCTCTGCCCACACCAGAAGAATAACCCTCTCTTCAATCAACTCCCCTTTTGGTTGACTGAATGCTCTAAGTCAGAATGTGCTCAATGACTCTCACTGAAGGAATGAATCTTCAAACTCAGGCTCTCAATATGAAGATGCGATCTGATGACTCTCTCACACAGCCCCTCCCTCTGGCTAGGGTTGGGTTCTTCAGTTAGAGATCCAATCAAAGAAGACCACCCTTTGTTGCTAGACTGCTCTTCTAGCCACGCCCGCTGGTTTCATCACAGCATCCTATTGTGACACCTTGGCAGGTGATTCTCATGTTGGTAATATGAATCAGTTCAGTGTTTTAGTCTAAGCTTTAAAGGAACTATCCAAGGTGCTGAATGTATATTGGGATAGAGTTCATAATCATTAAAGTTCATACAAAACCCTAGAGTAGGTTCATTGGCTCAGTGATATAGATGTTACCATCTGCCACTGAGATCATGATAAATTGAGTTGCCAGTAAGCTGAAACTCATATCATGGAAATACACAGATTATGGTAGCTGTGAAACTTTTATGTCTGGATAGCAATATGAAGCCAATCATGAATGGAGCCGCACTCCTTTGAAGGACCAAGAGCACAGGCTGGGAGAGCTCCAGGACTCATCACTGTCTGGTACATTACAGGTAAACTCTGTAGGGAAGGGTTCTTTTAAAAAAACTCTTCTCAGTGGCACAAATCCAGAGTTATTAGTTACCTATCCCTAGATTATTTCCTAACTACTGTAACCTGCCCCCCTTGAAGATGTTCTAGAAACAGAAGCTACTAAATAACGTGGCCACCTTGTTATCATGAGATCTGAAAACATAGTTCCTGTTGCTGAAGCCTGTTCTCACTGTTGGGTGGCCATGTGTGAAAATCTTCTGGTTTAAATTCCCCCCAATGCTCTCAATGGAGTATGACTGAAGGAAACTGTGGGAAATGTAAGGACTGAAGTGATACCTCCATGAGGCAGTTGCCATTGGGCTATGCATTTGTAGAGCTACATTTCTTCATAGAACTACAGTTCCCATCTTTCCAATGGTAGTGAAAATGACTGCAAAAACCAGCAAACATTGGTTGTGTGCAAAATTTTCATTCATCTTTAAAGAATCCTAGTGTTTTTCAATATGATGATAAAAAGTCTTATGTTTCAAACTCTGTAATTCTGCCCATTCAGCACTAACTTTCCTTGGTCCAACTCCTTCCTAGAAATTATGAATGGTACGTTGATGTAGCTTTAATGGTTTGAAATCCAAGGTGTAGCTTGGCTTTGTATAGGTGTATACAAAGATGATACATGCAAGAAGCATCAAAATACTTCTTGCATGTTTTATCTTTGTATATACCTATAAATTAATTATTAAAAGCAGTTAGGAGTTTAAGAACTATGAGCATAAATTTTGCAGTTTGAAGCAACAATAGTGCAGTTAGAATAAAATGAAATTTGAAAAGGTTGAATGGATAGTTAATGCTAATTCAGTATTTAAGACCTGGAAAGGTATAGCACAAATTGAATTTCTCCTTCCAATTTTGCGCATGCTTACTATTAATTAACACAATACAGTTGTGGAACACTAGGTTTTTGCTTTGACTTAGCTGCCCCAAACACTAAGTAGCTATATGGCACTGTTCTGTTTAGCACTGTGGTTTTCTCCTCAGGTATCTCCATTCTAGAGATGGAAAGTGTCAGGAACAGATTCACCCTCAAACGTAGCAATAAACTTTAGTAGAAGATTTATTGAAACATAGTGAATGATACTGTCTATCAGACGTTAAAGCTCGAGAATGGAATGCTTTCCCCCCGCCTTACACTTAAACAGCAAGTTTCTCCTGAGATAGTTGTAAAAGGACGAACGTCATCATGCCAAATGGTTCCTTTGAAATTCCAGCCGGAAAGGAATGGTTGGCACCTGGGAAAGTTAACAGCCTACTATCACTATTTCCCCAGGCTACTGCTATCCTAAAACAACAAACATGGAGGACTCCTGACATCCTGCCCCACTTTTTTTTAAAAAAAAATTCATATACATATAGATACGCAAAACAAGTAAAATATTACAGAACAACAGAAATACAAGAAACCCATGCAGTAATAACAAAGTCAATCGGGGCGTTGAGGAACATCAGTCGGCGAAGAATCCAGCGAAGGGGCTCTCTTCAGCAAACTGGAATGAAAGACAGGATGAATTGCCTTGAGGGAAGAAGGGAGATCCAGTTCAAAAGAAACATCGTTAATAGCTCTTTTCACAGGAAAAGGACCGAGAAATCGAGGGGAAAGTTTTTTAGAAGGAGAAGTAGACGAAATGTGCTTAGAGGAAAGAAAGACCAGATCCCCGGGTTTGTAAGAGGGGTTAGGCTGCCGTTTGCGGTCGGCAAAGCGTTTGTGAGAAGCTTTTGCAGACGCTATAGCATCCGAAACGGATTGCCAAATGCCCGAAAATTTAGAGACCCAAGCAGAAACAGAAGGAGGAGCAGAGGAAGGGAGGGTGAGGGGGGGAAAGGAGAAGGAAGAAAGCCGTAAACTATTTCAAACGGGGGTTTCCCAGTAGAAGCATGAACAGCATGGTTTACAGCAAACTCAGCAAACGGGAGAAGCGAAACCCAATCGTTCTGGTTTTCAGAAACAAAGCACCTAAGAAATTGTTCAAGAGATTTGTTAGCACGCTCAGATTGGCCATCTGTTTGGGGGTGATAAGCACTGCTGAGTTTCTGAGTGATTCCCAGGGTTTTCAAGAGGCAGGTCCAAAACTTGGAAGTGAAAATTGGATCCCTGTCCGAAATGATCACCGAAGGTAGTCCGTGAAGTTTCCATACATGATGAACGAATAGGTCAGCAAGTCGTTCAGCATTGGGTACTTTCTTTAGAGGAACAAAATGACATTGCTTGGAAAAGTGATCAGTAACAACCCAAATAACATGAAAGCCATGTGAAGAGGGGAGAGAGACGATAAAATCCCATGCGATAACCGACCAGGGGCTACAAGGAGCAGGCAGAGGTTGTAGGAGCCCTTGAGGCTTAGATGTGGGCGATTTAGAAACGTTGCAAGTAGCACACTGTTTAATGTAAGTTTGCACGGAGGAGTTTAGTCCAGGCCACCAAAAAAGGCGGCGAATCGCATGCAATGTCTTCAAAAACCCAAAATGTCCAGCAGGTTTGGAATCGTGATGACGATGAAGTACATGCTCACGGGCAGCAGGGGGGACGTAGACCTTGGTGCCATAGAAAGGGAGATTGTCAACCCACTCAATTTTGTCCTTATTTGCCGGGAGCCATGAGTCGGCATGCGCTGCATGAACGATAGCATCGCGGAGAGCGGAGTCACAGAGGGAGGAGGCAGAAAGCCTTGTTTTTGCTAATGTGCGAGTAGTTACTTGAGAAGCCAGGGAGGAGGCAGGAAATAAGGCTTTGGAGGGGGGGACGTAGCAGAAGGTCCCTCAAAACAGGGAAGTCGAGATAGAGGGTCCGCCAATTGGTTGGAACGGCCAGGTTTGAAAACAATTTTAAACCGGAACCTCTGGAAAAATTCAGCCCATCTCGCCTGCTTAGGGGAGAGTTTCTTAACCGACTGCAAGGCTTGCAAATTTCTATGATAGTCCAGACTTCAAAGGGGAGTCGGGCCCCTTCAAGTAAATGTCGCCAAGTGGTCAGCGCAAAATGAATAGCCTTGGCTTCTTTCTCCCAAATAGGCCAATTAGCTTGTTGATGAGAAAATTTCTTTGAAATGAAAGCACAAGGCTTGAGTGCTCCCTCAGAGTCATGTTGCAAAAGAACAGCGGCCATGGCAAAGTCAGAAGCATCCGTTTGCACAATGAATTGCTTAGCACTGTCGGGGAAAAGTAGCAATGGCTCTGTAGTGAATTTAGATTTCAAATGTTCAAACGCCGACTGACATTCAGGGGACCAACGAAGTTTGTGCGACTTACATGTAGATTCGCCTTTAGGTTTCCGTAACAGGTTAGTAAGCGGAAGCGCTATGGCTGCAAAATCCTCGATAAAGTTCCGGTAAAAGTTTGCAAAGCCAAGAAATTGCTGCAGTTGCTTCAAAGTTTTGGGGACGGGCCATTGCAAAATAGAGTTAATTTTCGAAGGGTCCATCTTAAGTGAACAATCTTGAATCCTATAACCCAAGTAATCAAAGGTTTGGGTGTCAAATTGGCACTTAGACAGATTAACTACGAGGTTATTATCTATCAGCCGTCGAAGCACTTCCCGAACCAATGATACATGAGATTCCATGGAGTCTGCATAAATTAAAATGTCATCCAAATAAATCAGAACCCCCTGATACAATAAGTCGTGGAAAATGGTGTTCAAAAACATCTGAAACACAGATGGTCCAGATTGTAATCCAAAGGGGAGAACCGTCCATTTAAAATTCCCCAGTGGGGTTGCAAAGGTGGTGAGCCATTCAGAGTCTGGGTCCATCCGAATCCTATGAAATGCTTCTTTAAGATCAAGCTTAGTGAAATATTTTCCTTGAACAAGATGGTCTAAAACGGTCCGTATCAGGGGAATGGGATAACAATTGGAAGAGATAACCTGGTTAATAGCAGAGTAGTTAACTATCAGCCTCGGATCCGCTCCGGGATCTTTTCTCTTTCGGAAGAAGACAGGACTCGCCGTAGGGGCTGTAGAAGGCTTGATAAAGCCACGAGCCAAATTTTTATTAAGGAACTTTTTGAGGGCAAGGAGTTCTTGCTGGCTCATGGGGTAAATTTTTGGTTTAGGCAGCGAGGCTCCGTCAATCAATTCCAATTTACAGTCAAATTCAGTGTGGGGGGGCAATTTGTCAGCCTCCCTCTCATGAAAGGCCTTCTGTAAATCACGGTAGTGCGAAGGAATTTGTTGCAATTCTTCATGGCCAATAGAGAAGCTTGCCTCGGAAGAGGATAGAGTGCCAGCGGTCCAGTCTATTTGGGGATTATATTTACGGAGCCAGTCGATTCCCAAGACCAATTCGAACTGCACCGCCTTGGGAACTAGGAACCGCATGCTATAATTATTTTGGTCCATTTGGAATGAGATGGGCATGGTGATTTCGCTTATTGCTCCTCCAGTCATTGAGGTCCCATCCATTTGAGTTAACTTGATGGGGCGTTTCAAAGGCTCATATAGAGTTTTAAGGGTCTTGGCCAATTTGGGGTGTAACAAACTTCTGGAGCAGCCAGAGTCAATTAGTGCCCTATGTACATGCAAGGTCCCATCTCCGCCAGTAATCGTAACCGTGGTATAGAAATGGGGAATTTTAGGAGTACTTACAGCTGTTCCCGCTGCTTTCAAACCGCCACCGTCGGGTTCAGAATCCCCATCTGTGTCCGAGGAATACGAAGAAGAGGTTTCACCGTCGGGAGCGGAGTCTCCTGTCGCTGCTGCAGGGTCCTTATGAGTGCGTCTGAGCGGTTGTTTGATGGCCGTTGTCTGACGTCTAGATTCTTTATTCCTGGGGTCTGCTCGTGCTCCTTTAGTCCCCACCGTGGCTTGGTTACTGGTGCAGTTGTTGGCAAGGTGACCCGGTTTCCCACAGGTGAAACACATGCCCAAACGGAGGCGTTTGTTCGTTCCTCAACATTGAGGAAGGTGGGGCGGCGAGGTTGTCGTTTTGTTAAGTCTTGTCGTTGTCGGTTCAACTGAACAGTGTGGGTTATACCCTCCACTTCAGTAGCTAGTCTGATCCAACCTAGCAGGGTTTGTGGGTTGGCCTGCATTAGGCACCCGTGTAAGATATCAGGGTCTAGTCCATCTTTGTATAACTCGATAAGAATCTCATCATTCCACTGCACTTTGGTGGCCAGGTTTCTAAATTCACGCGAATATGTTCCCACGTCGTTCCTGCCTTGTTTCATTTGTTTTAGTTGATATTTAGTTTTTTCTAGTAGATGGGGGTCTTCAAACCGTTCACGCAAATGGTTCATGAAGAGCTGCAGATTTTCGGTTTCGGGGGCGCGGGTGTCATATAGGTTCTCTACCCAGTCAGCTGCCAGTCCTTTCATTCTCTGGCTGAGGTATCTAATTCGGGCTGCATCATCCCGAAAGAGGTGGCCATGATCGACCATGAAATTATTTGCCATAGTCATAAAGAAAGAGAGTTTCTCACCCTTCCCGTTGAAGGACGCTTTCAGGTCTCCCACGTTTCTGAGTAGCGGTGGCGCTGGAGCTTGCCCTGCTGGTTGCTGGGGCGGACCAGGGGTGCCTGCCGCTGGCACAGCCGCTCGTGGTTTGTGTGCTGGTGTTCTCAATGTCTGCGAGGGACGGATGCTCATCTCACGTAACATGGTCTTGAGTTCGAGTATCTCCTCATCTTTTCTCTCCAGTTCTGTTTCCATTCGTGCCATTTCCGCCAGAAAGGAAAGGTCTTTGGCTGATGTGTCCCATCTAGCAGCCCTTCTGCGTTGTCTTACCGACATAAGCGGCTTCTCTCCCCAGACCCAGGTTTGGCCGCTTGTGGGGGTTTCCATAGCCTCGCTCAGCGGTAAATTTGCCTTGGTATCCATGGACGCTTCGGTCTCTGCAGTTCCATCAGATTCTGCAGACCCTCGTTCTTCTTCAGTAATTAACTGATCCACTACTTGATGCATTTTAGGGAAAAAAAGATTCTCGAGCTTTCTGTCAGGAACAGATTCACCCTCAAACGTAGCAATAAACTTTAGTAGAAGATTTATTGAAACATAGTGAATGATACTGTCTATCAGACGTTAAAGCTCGAGAATGGAATGCTTTCCCCCGCCTTACACTTAAACAGCAAGTTTCTCCTGAGATAGTTGTAAAAGGACGAACGTCATCATGCCAAATGGTTCCTTTGAAATTCCAGCCGGAAAGGAATGGTTGGCACCTGGGAAAGTTAACAGCCTACTATCACTATTTCCCCAGGCTACTGCTATCCTAAAACAACAAACATGGAGGACTCCTGACAGAAAGAGTGTCAAAAATATTTGGAAAGTGGTCAAATGGAAAATGGAAAAAATGGGGGAAAATGTGTTTGATTATTGAGTACTGGTAAACCCATAGAACAAGAGTGTTAGATGAGTGAGGATGTTCCCAATTCAAGAATTATTCTGCATGAAAAATGCAAAAATTTTAGGCAAAGATTTTTTTTCCTGTGCAGAAACTAGGGGTTCCTCCAGACAGAATAAAAATTGCTATTGGCTGCTGTATTTGTTGCTATAGTTCTCAGGGGTTTTGCAGAGAGTTATTGTTTTTATATAACCATATGATATTTCTGCTGCCTCAGAGCACTCAGTGGCAATTCCCAGAACTATTCCTACCCAGACAATGCTTCTTCTTTTTTTGGAAAAAAAAAATCCAGGAGATATCACAGCCAAATAGAAAAAAAAACAAACCAAAAAAATACCCAAAGGACTTATATGGTTTAATAAATTCAACTCATACCAGGTTCCTTCCCTCTCCTTCTCATTGGATGGTAGGGAGGAAGCACATATAGTCCCTTACACTACTACATCAAGATTTTTAGAACATCATTCCATTAAAAAGAAGGCATGTCCATATGGGTGTCACAGCATCCAGATTCAGAAGTGAACAAATGGACTGAAAGGATTTGAATGATGATTGGCCATAATCCTTGCAAATGTCATGAAATCTGAATGATTAGCCAAATTATCTACAATGTCATAGAGCTTCCTTCTTTCTTGTCTGACTGCTGGCTTCTACAGGGACTGGAGAGGTTTTGAGCAAAGGGGAAATCAGCATAAAGAGGCACCACCAAGTAATGAGCAAGGCTGTCTGTTGTAAGAATGTTCACTTCTTGGTAGTAGTCTGGAAGAGCCCTAGAATTTCTGTGTAGAAAACAGACTTCCTGTATATAACACAGCATTTCTGCAAAAAAGTTGTCAAAAACTGCTGTCCACAGTTTTCAGTTTGGGACTTATTTTATGTTAAAAAAGAAAAGAAAGAAAGAAAGAAAGAAAGAAAGAAAGAAAGAAAGAAAGAAAGAAAGAAAAGAACTTTTCTCTGCAAAGAAAAGACTATTTTCTGTACAGTTTTTGCCAGCTTTCTTGAAATAAGAAACAAATGGTAAAATTATTCATTTATATTAGTGGGAAGGAAATTACCCAAATTTACATTTCTAATCCACGTATAAGGAAGTATTGAATGGTGGGTAAGAAGTGGATCATTTCCAACTGCTAATTGACAGAATGTGTGATATTTGACTGCAGAAACATTTCACTTCAGGTAAGAAAATAAATATTTCTGTCTGTGGTTAGGCTTCAGGTATCCATTAAAAAGTCCCTTAGAGCAAATGCATTTAATACCTGTAGGCTAATGTTTTCTTTAACATTATCTGAGACATATGTCAAGTTCTTCTTTGCTTGGGGTATAAGGCTTCCTCTACAAGAATCAGGGTTCACTTTACTACTGGATATAGTGAAGCATCATGAAAGGGCAGCCAAATGTCTTGGATCAACCCTAATTAGAGTTAATGGTGTGGAGGCAAGAAGGTGATCAAACAGGCAAGCGCAAATGACCAATCCATGACAAGAAAGCGTTCCAGACTTACTCAGAGGCCCCATTACTAGCTGTGGGAAAGAAAATGTGAGAGGAATTGTGGCCTCTTCTCATGGGGACTCATACTTGGCTTAGGTTTCCTGCATACAGTGGGAATAGATAGCCAATTAGGAAGCTAGTAGGCTAGCCATGGGACTGGGATTCCCCCGGGTGCAGGGTTCATCTGCCAGCAGACGTGTTGTACAATGACTAGATCTATGTCCTACACCATGCCAAAATTCTAACTGTAACCAATAAATCCTAGGCCATTTCATCTTCAATATGGTCTCCCTATGTTGTGGTATTGGGATTCATTTTGCATCTGACCCTCCATCACAATTATCCCAATAAGCTCAGTATGTGCATATGTGATTATGATGGTGCCCAGATGAAGTCCCTTGTCAGCACATTTGATAGACCATGTGTAAGATCATTGTTTCCTTTAGCATATCTGAACCCTGCAATTGGTTCTTGCACTACCAGTAGTAGTACGAAATACAATGCTTAAACTCCTGTACTTTTCATTTCAAGACTTCTGACTCCTCTGTTCTTCCTAGCCTCATCCTGAAACCAATACAACTCTGACATGAGTGGTGCTCTGAACAAGTCAGATTTCACACCAGACATTCCCCAAGGGCTTTCTCTTGCTTCCCTGTACAACTGCTCAAAAACATTCCCTCACAGACCAAATACTAAGTCCATGCAACATGGCTGCTTTGTAGATGGAGTGGCAAGCTGCAGGAGGCATCATGTCTGAATCTCCTCAGCATTAGATCTTAACCTTCTTTAGATCTTCACCAATCACCTTCACATTTATAACTTTACTTGCACTCCGACATTTGCTGTAACAATGAGGGATGTTCAAAACAGCCTGAGGTTTGTTCAGTTTTCTAACACTGAGGATAAATTTCCTATCCTCGTCTGTCTCTCTGATGTTTCAAGGAAAGTTTTTCTCGGGCTGTGCAGGCATACTGGGGCCTTGAAGAAGAGCTGCATTCTATTTCTCACTAGTGCACAAAAAAAAGAATTTAATGGTTACAAAAAGCAATCTTTTTGAATCTTGTCACTACAAAGCTTTCCTTTACCAAAACAGTCACAAGTATAGCTTTCTCTCACACTACAGGATGACCCTAGTAATACCAACAGAGTTACAAGGATGAATGATGGTACATAAGAAAGAAACCAAGGCTAATGTGTTTAAGAGTTCTCCCTTTAAAAACAACAAACAACCATGGCAGCTGAAAATGAGGAATAAGTCTATTTTGAACAAAAATGGGAACATTTCTACATAACACCTTTTTTCCCCCGAGGGAGTGAACAAAATTACAAGAAAATGTAATGAAAGAATCTCCTCTCCACACAGTTCATATCATCAAGGCATTTTCTTATAATTTTCAACTCAGATATGGAACAGAAAACTAACTATTCTGAGTCTCTAAGCCTTTTAAATTGCAGAGAAGTAATATATTCCCAACAACCAAACTAGAGATGAATTTGAATGTGTCACTAGGGGGAACATCAGGTGTCATTCTTTTAAATTAAGGAGAGACTTCATTTTTTTAGGACCAGAATGTACAAAGTAGGGGAAATTTGACCTACTCCTCAATGAACCACAGTTCTGACCCCCCTCCCCAAAAGATCATCCCAACCCTTTGAAAGTTTCCATCAGAGTATTCCAAACTGTGTGTCCTGACATGTTAGTATGTCGGCTGCAGTGTGTAGATGTGTGACGTGAACATAACAGGTGGAGGGACTGTATCTCCTGCCACAGTAGCAGGCCAGAGCTGGGTGAAGGAGCTGCCTCTGCTGCCATTGCCCCAGGCCAAGGAAGACGCCAGTGAGGATGGTGGTGGTGGGCCAGGCCTGAGTGGAGGGGCTGCCTCCACTTGCTGAATTACTTACTGAATTATTGTGTTGTGAAATGATACATGACTAAAAAGCATGTCACCCACATGAAAATTTTGGGAAATTCTGGTTTACATTATATATTTTGTGCTTTTTTGGTTGGCCCAATAAAAGTATCACTGTTTTGTAGACTTTCGATTTTGTTTTATTTTGTTGCATAGCCAACACGGCTACTCTTGGATAGGCTTCCTTTTAAATATCCACATAATGTTTCTGTTGCCCTGGACTATTGTCTTGCAATTCCTAGCACCAGGTGTAATATTTTATTCCCAGCCTCTGGGACTCCCTTCCCAAGGAGGTTAGACTGGCACCCTCCTTGCTCTCCTTTTGTAGGCAGTTCCCTTCTCAGCCCCAGACACCACCTGGGTGGCCTTGGGTGCATCAAACACTCTCAGCCCCAGAAAAACCCAGTGATAGGGTCACCTTGGAGTCATTGTAAGTAAGAAACAACTTGAAGGCACACAACAAAAACAAACAAACAAACAAACAAACAAAGGTCTTTCTGTTTCTGCAGGAATTTGAGGGACAACTACTCAGCAGAGAGGATCTTTCACATGTGCTGTTTTTATTTGTTCTTTTTAATCATTTGCTTTTCACCACTTTTTATTTTATTGATAGTTTAAATCTACAACTTTTGTACAATGCAAACATTTTAGTTATTTAGCTATATCCATTTTAAATCTTCTAAGCAATCTTGAGTTCCAAACTGTGAAAAGGGCAGGATATAAATAAATACAGCAACAGCAGCAAAAACCACCTCAGGAAAGTTGCTTTCTAAATATGAGACATATCAGAACAAAACAAAACAAAAATCTCCCTTTTTCTATTATGATTACTACTCCTAATATCCAGAATACAACTGGAGCATTGCATGCTCATAAGCAGACTTACATGTGCTTAATATAAAATTGCTAAGATGTGCAACATCTGTATTTGGTTCAGTGCTGCTGCTTTGCAACTAAAAGGACTAATGCACAATGGGACATTGACAAGGGGGTTCTGGTGCACATCTGTTATGCATCTTTGCAGTTCAGTAACCAGGTTTCTTAGGACCTCTACAACTTACCATTTCTGCACTATACTGTTATAGCTCTATTATTCCACTTTCAACATCTTATGGAATCCTGGGGTTTGCAGTTTAGGGAGGGCATTTAGAATTCTCAGCCAGAGAGCTCTTTGGCCTCAGTAAACTACAAATCCCAGAATCCCATAGGCCATTAAAAGTGGAATAATAGCACTATAAAAGTGTAGTGTGGAAGTGGCCTCTGTTAAGTGAATGCAAATTTATGTTGTGTTAAAGAACATACAGGAATTTGGCCAAAAATTGTTGCTGTTGTTGTTACTATTTTGAATTATAGTGCATCAGTACATCAATAATCTTGCAGAAATAAGAAAATAAAAGGCAGGTGAAAGTTTGACATTCAGAGAATTGGACTACCTCAGCAAACTATGTACCAGTTTTGTAAAACTTTTGTAAGCAGCCTAGTGCAAAAGCAAGAAATTGCTGCTAACAACTCCCTGAAAGAACAGAACAGTAGAGAAAGGTAACAATGACTAGTAAAGCCTGTCAAAACTCAACGAACTACATTTGAGAATACAATCTTTTTTAGACCAATCTGGCAGAGGCAGAATTGATCAATTAATTTGTAGAGTTCCTCATTTTAAAAAAGGCAGATTAAATTTATGCTTTAACTAAAGTAATTGATGAATTTTTGCATCAGCTTAATTCCAGACCTAAGTTAAGTTATTCATTAATTAAATGAGATAGCATGCAAAAGAGCTACATTTTCCAGCTGCTTTGTTATCCAAAGCTTAGTTTTCTTGAAGTTTTGCAAAACTATTCCTTGTTTTTGGTTTGAAGTTTTTTGTCCCTCAGAGTTGGGGAAAATTTAGGTTAAAAAAAAAAATCCAAACTGCTTAATTTATTTCATGAAATGAGTATGCTAGTTCAGATAAATCAAAAGTTAAAATATTCTGAACCAATAATAGTAAGTGCAAATTGGAAGAAGGTAATTTTCTTTGGATCCAGATGATCCTCTGGTATTCTACAAAAGATGCAGCACAGAGAGAGCCTTTCTGTCCCCTGAAACTGAACTCTGAAACTCTTAATCCCAGGGTTTTACTGGGATGCACACAAGAATCAGTAAACTAAATAAAGGGAGCAGCAAGTAGATGCAGTCATAAAGGAGGGAAAAAAGGAAAGCAAGGCAAGGTGTTGGGGCAGGATGTATGAAAAATTAGGTTTACAAACATTCATGCATCTTTTCCCTTCTTTCCAAAGCTCAAAGCAGGATAGGGCAGGGGGGGAAATCATGGAAAATATTTTTCAGCTTATTCAGCTTCATTCTAGTGAAGCTTTTAGTGCAAGAATTTAACTTATATTTCAATTACAATTTACCATACAGTTAACATTTTTTTCTTCCAAACATAAAAACACATTTGAATTAAATTTTTAAACTGATAAGAACAGATACTACACTTGATCTTAGCCAAAAGGCCAAGAAGCTTAGCATTGGGGATATTTTTCCAGTCACCATCTTTTAATTTTATTTTAATGACAGTTTATATCCCTCCACTCAGTTCTAAAGTTTCAATAGAGGGTATTTGGGTTAAAATTGAAAATTTCATTTTTTTCTCTGATTGTTAAACACCCTACAGTTTACTTTTATATTCTTGGGGACTTAAATGCTAGATCTGGCCATAGTGATACCAAATTGGAAACAAAATTCCCAACTCTTACCGAGTTAAAAGATGATAGGTATTTCCCATCTCGGTTTTCTAAAGATAAGATTTCAAATTTCTCAGGTTTTTGCTTAGCACAACTTGCATATAAGCTAGATTTATTTCTATTAAATGGTGCTGTGCAGGGTGATATTCCTGGTGAATATACATTCATCAACCAATGCAGATCCAGTATGATAGATTATTGCTTAATTCCAAGGAATGCATTTCATACGATCCTACACTTTGAGGTCGTCACCAGAACTGAAAGTGACCATGTTCCACTAGTCTTTACAATAATGACTGAAAGCAGAGTGATTCAGCAACCATCTTCAAAAGCGAATACAGTTCAGCCAGGAAGAACAAGAAGAATGGTCTTCGGATCTGGATCATTTAATGAAGGTAAAGTTGTCCTCTGATTCAGTAGCTTCCCTCAGATCTGAAATACTGATGAATAACTGTTCAGTTACATTGATAGAGACCTACAATGATCTGGTCCATTGGATTCAAGCTGACTTAACACATAAACCTAATTCTAGGGAAGGCCAATAAAACCTCCTGATTGTTTGGGCAAATCTTGGTTTGATAAGGAATGCTTGCACCAGAAAAACTTTCTTAGATCTGCCCTTATTAAGTACAGGAAGGCAAACTCAAACAGTGCCTTATTGACATACTTTCAACTAAAAAAAAGGAGTATCAGTCCCTTACATCCCCTAAAAAGAGGTAATTTAACCATGACTTCTGGTCTCTATTGCTAAATGCATCTCTTAACAACAACGCAGAATCATTCTGGGAGTTTGTATCTGGAGCTTTATGCTCCTGATCTCAAGTCCCAAGATGTGACATTCCAGCTGTGGTGTGGGAAAACCATTTCAGAGGGATGTTTGCTGAGGCCACTGGTTCTGCAACCACTTCTGAGAAAACTATTGATAAACAGCTACAAATGTTCCCACCCTGGGAACTGCATCTAAAGTTATCAACTTAATTTTCCAACACAAAAATGGTAAGGTTCCCAGAATGGATAATATCCCAGCTGAACTTATTAAAACCAACAGCCACTGGTGGGCATCTTTGTTAACAGCCTTATTTACACAGATAAACAACTCTGAAATGATTCCAAATGGATGGAATCAAGCAATGGCAGTTCCCATTTATAAAAAAGGCCAAGTTAAAGATCCTGCGAACTACAGACCAATAAGTTTGCTGTCCATAGTAGGCAAAGTCTATGCCCGCTTTCTTTCTTCTAAATTAATTCTCTTTATACAGTAGAATAATATTCTTTCTGATGCTCAAGCAGCCTTCAGACAAAACCATTCTACCAATGACCACTGTTTAGTATTAGCTCATCTTGCAGAGAAATACTCAAGATCCATGTATGGCAAGTTGTTTGTGGCATTTATGGATCTAAAGGCTGCATTTGACTCTGTCCCAAGGCATAAACTATGGGAAAAACTGGAGTCCTTGTCGATGGACACCAGACTCCTTGCCCTAATTAAGGCACTTTATAATAACAGTGAACTATGTATTAGATACAGTCCTCAGGGACATTTCTTTGAACCCATACCTATGTTGAAGGGGGTGAGACAGAGGTGTATCCTTGTGCCGATCTTATTCAATCTACACCTGAATGATCTCAAGGCAGAACTTATGGATGAAAATGGTCATCTCCCCAGATTAGGCAAAAGGAAAACCTCAGTCCTGCTTACGCAGATGACACAGTGATTCTTTCTAGATCTAGATGAGGGCTCAAATGTCTATTAGGGAAATACTCAACTTACTGCTCCAGGAATGAATTTGAAATCAATGCTACAAAGTCAAAAACTTTGGTTTTTGTACGTAAATACCATCAGCACAGCTGGAGTATAAATGAGTGCCCCTTGGAAAAAGTTAAGAGCTTCAAATATCTCATCCTTGTATTCCATCACAATGTTTCCAGGAGCCCACACAGATCATTAGGGTTGAGTGGTTCTTTAGGCTGTAAAACAACTATTCTAAGGTTTTTCCACATGAAAGGGAATCAGTTTGTTCCTATTGCTATAAAAGTATTTAACACAAAGATTACATCCAAACTGCTCTATGCAGCAGCTATCTGGATTGAAGCTATTAACTCTGAACTAGATAACTTCCAAGCGAAATTCCTCAGGGAACTCCTTTATACTCCTAGATGTGTCCCCAACCCAGTTCTATTACTGGAAACAAAGGAAAGTCCTCCCTGTACAAGGGCCTGGATGCTAGCGTTCAAACAATGACTCAAAGTGTTTGTCTTCAAGTGTGGCAAAGGTATAGTAGGCCACTTTCCATTGGATAACTATGTCAGCAGGTGATCTAAGTATATAGCCCAAAAAGCGGTCACTCTCGGCCTCTCTCCATCCTCATTCTTTAACTTGGGTCATGAGACAGCACTAAAATCTGTTAAGCAAAGATTATGGGATATTGCTTTTTGTAATCTTTGGGCAAATTCCATCTCAGCCTACTCACTCAGTGCTTTAAATATTCAGTATGTGGGATCCTTCCGTCAGGCTACTTATTTAAATAACTTGACTGTGCAAACTATCACATATTATTCACTAAGGTCAGATGCAATGCTTTTCCCTCAGAATTAATTTTTGGCAGATTTTCTGGGTTGCCCACTTCCTCAAGACTTTGTCCTTGTGTCACAAGATGTTGAATCAGTGTCGCATATTTTGCTATCTTGTATTTTCTATAGTCAGAGTTGCCATCATCTGATCTCTCCCTTATTGAGCTGTATGCTGGGCTGTTCAGAAAAAATCCATGTAAAAGTCCTGTTGGAGGACATATGTCTGAACGTAACCCTATCAGTTGCTAAATTTCTGCCATCAGCTATTAAGATCAGAGAGAGAAGTATTAAAAATATGCTAGGATACTGGCAATGCACTTTAAGATCAACCCAATTCTATTGCACTAATGAGAGGGACTTGATGAACCCCTATTTATATTTTACCTGATAATTCATATTATCTATGATTTTAATTTACTTCATGTACTTTTTATACTATTTTATATTATTTTATGCATTTATGCCATATTTTTATGCTTTTATATCCTGTCCATAGTCTATCCTATTTATATATCCGTATCCTATTTTTAGTACGTGTATTTTATCTATACTGTACCATTGGATGGTTTTGCTATGCAGGGTCTATGGACCATAAAATAAAGTTTGATTTTTGACCAATATTTTTAAACTTATCAAAAATTAATTAAATGCATCAACTCTTTTCAACTAACTTTTCTATAACATGGACATAAGTCCAACTCTTCCAGCGAGGTGGAAAAAGTTACTTTTCCAAGTCCCCTACTTAGCATATGACCATTCTGTCTGGAACATTCTGGGGTATCTGTACTCCTCAAAAGTTGCCTCAGATCTACTATTCATATTAGGAGAATATTTCTGGTCACCCTGAATCTAACAATATTGAAACAGAAGAAAAATATGAGAGAGAAGAAACTAGTTGCAAAAATTAAACTGAGCTTTGAGCAGAATTTGTGTGCTTCTACATATCTTCTTCTTCAGTGTGTTTCTGCATTGTTTTGCTGCCAAGAGGGGCATAGGGTAGAATCATGAGGAAAGAGGAACTACAACCCACTCATCATTGATAACAGTCAGTTCTGTTGAACCAGTGGGGTATGCAATGTAGCTTTGTGTGGGATTGTTTACTTGTTTGCTAGTAGCTGTAAGGAAGTACGAAACAACTCCCCTCAAAAAACAAAAAAGCCTCAGTGCACACATTCCATTAATTGTCCATGTTAGATCTGAGAAGATACTTTTATGCTGCCAATGCCTCACAAACTGTGAAATTAAGTGAATGTTACATTTGCAGAAACATCATTCTGGAATTACAGACAATGCAAACATTTTGAGCCAGCACGTAATACCTTTTTATCTGTCTTCATGGAAGCCTGCTAATGCATTTCCCGGAGAGGCACAGGTTGTTAAATCACTTAAGACAAAGTCCTTATCTGAGTGATCCTAAGGTTATCCAATTTCCCTTTGAAATGCAGAAGCCAGGTGAATTTTTTTCTATGGCTTTGAGCCTATTCACAGATTGATTCTGTAATCTTGATACTAAGCATTGTCTAAATGTAAGAGACTCTTTACCCCCAAAAAATATTTCCATGAATCACAGCACACATATGGCTAGGGGGGTGGAGAACATTCAAAAAGGCAGTTTTTGGAGGAAGACTGAAGGTTGGGTAAGTAGTAAGACATTACAAAGTGATTTTATGTTTTTGTATGTGTACCAATAAACTATAGAACTTTGCTCCCCTGTAAGCAGGAAAATTACCATGGTTTTGTTTGGGGTCAGTGAATGTTTCCATGAGATTGGTAAGTGAAGGGCAAACTTAATATGCCAAAAGTCGTCTTCCACATTCCAGCTAGAGCAGAACTGCTTGTTGCCAGGATTGTCTTCTTCAGTTAGTAGATAAGAAGAGGTCAGAGCTTCCGTTGAGATCGATTGCAACAGCAGGAGTACCATCTTAGAAATGCATGGCAATAACTGATAAGAAGTGAGCCCCTACATACATGTTTGACCTATAGGAGGTCCCATGTCAGAAAAAGTAGGACACTACTGGTCCACAGTGACTGGCAGTTCCTCTGCGGGATATCAGACAAGATGGTTACCTAGTACAGTAGATGCTCTAGATCTGCAACCTCTAGGTCTATAAATTCTACCAAATTTGGATCATCATAACCTACACATAAAATGGTGTGATGTGAATGTGGCTGTGCTGAAGCACTGTGTGCATGTTGCAGCATTTGGGACAAAAACGTTTATGGTTTTTGTATCTCCTGGGTGTCATGGAACCAAATCCATGCAGATCCAGAGGGTCTACTGTACTATTCCAAAAATTTCATATTAAAAAGGAAAAAGAAACAAAAAGGAAGTTTAAAAAAAAATATTGGAGCTAGACTCAAAGAGCCTAAATGGTGCGTATGAAAGAGTGAGTGACTGAATGTTACATCTTTTGTTATGTAGTAGGGTTGGAAAGAATATATGAAAATTTTCAGACAATGGTTGTACAGTTTTTTCACATTTTAACAGACTCTGATGAAGAAAGTCCCAGATAGAGTAGAATCTTCATGATTCAGAACTTAGTGAGTGCAAAAAAATGTGTGGGGGTTTTGCCAAAAATATTTAGGTACTTTCTGCACAGAAAGCATCATTTCTGTTCAGAGAACAAGTTTCTCTACACAGAAAACACAATTAAAATTGTTTTCTCCAATCAAACACAATTACATGTACCAAAAAACTATCCCCCCCCACAGAAAAAAAATTCTTGAACTATGAATGGTCTTCAATAGCTACACAGTTTCAGATGACTTTCTCACCATGAGGGGGAAAATAGTAGATGCAAGAATAAAATTTATGAAGACTTACATCCCTTTTGTATGGTCATCTCTTCAGAGATGACTACAGCCTCCCTGGGAGTCCATATTTCAGTTAAAGTTTGGGGGAAGACATCATGTCTCGGCTCCTCAAATGGTGTTCCTCCTCCCAGATGGAAACAGAGGGATCTGGGGAAATCTGGGCAATATGTGAGTGCCTAGATGCAGATGGACTTCCCTTCCCTTCATTTTTCACCACTGGTTATGCTGACTAGGGATGATGCAATTTGTAGTCCTAAAAGTATTAGAAAGGCCGAACACTCATATTCTCCTCTGCTACTGAGTGTACTATATGGGGGGGGGGTAGGGGGTGGAGATTACAGTGTTCTCAGTCACCACAAATATCACATATTCTAAGCAAATTCAAAACCTACCTAAGAATGTGACGGGGGGGGAGAAGTTTTTTCGCAGAAGAAGTAAGCCTAAAAAAATTGATAAAAGATTCCAGAACTAGGGAAAGAATATTTGAAGATATTTGAATAACTGTTGAAAAAATGTGTTTGTTGAGTTTTGGTAAATCCTGATGAGAAGAATCTAGACTCATATGAATCATTGCAGTTCAGGGCATATTTAGACATTTGTATGTTACTATTTCAATAAAAAGGTGTTTGTTTGTTTTCCAAAGAATGTGTCTTTCCAAGCCCTCTCTAGAGATTCCAGGAATTGAACCTGCAAACTTTTGTGTCAGCCTGTGTTCTCTCTGTGATTTATTGCTTCTTCCTTTGAAATTATGGAGAAGAAAATCAAGGGCTGGGGGAACATGAGCAGAGGAACCAATCATTGGTATAGAAACTTAGGGCATTAAGAATGAATGAGAAAATGGTGTGTGTATTCAAGAGAGAAGACAGCTGTGCTGATTGGATGAGTTTCAGAGTTTACAAAACCATACCAAATTACCTAACTGCTGGTGTCCATGTGGCTAAGAGGAAAAGAAAAGACTATTTTGTGAAAAACTGTTTTATAAGCTTTGGTCCAGGTTTAACTCTGTATAATGACAGGTCAACAATAGAATGTATGATACAACAGCTGCTATTCCACTCTGACACTGAAACAGAATACACATCATTTTATGCAGCATTCTTTCAGGCTACACTATGATCCACAGCCTATAATTTATTTTGGATTGAAATGTATTGCAACACATAATTAAAAATCACAGGATGCTCAGAGCTTCTGCACAGGAAACAGCCAACAAGCCACTCTGGAGCAGGGACAGTGGATGTAATAGCTCTCTTCCAGTCTTATTTGTGCTGGTTTTTCAAAACATCCCTAACACCCTCCCAAATTCCCTGGAAGGAAGAGCAAACAACTACAACAATGGATGCAAACCTGTCTCAATCCCACAGAAAATTGCCTTTGAATGGAAACCTATAAGGATTTTATCTCAGGTCAGATTATATGCAGATTGTTGTTGTGTCCCTTCAAGTTGTTTTTGACTTACGGCAACCCTAAGTCAAACCTATCATGGTTTTCTGGGGCTGAGTGGGTGTGACTATACCCAAGGTCTGCCAGTGGGTTTCCATGGCCGAGAAGGGAATCAAACCTTGGTGTCCAGAGTCATAATCCAATGCTCAGATCATTACACCACACTGGCTTTCATTATATGCAAAACTCCCACCCAAAAGAACCAGATGCCACCTTCTAAAAGTACTAGGAATGGAAAGAATATTTAAAAATATGCAACAATGGTATTAAAATTAAATTCTTAAATGTTGGGAAAACCTGACAAGGAGTATCATGGACTGATTAGAATCTCCATAGTTGAGGACTAATTCTGTCCAAAATTTGTACATTTTTGAGAGGGGGAGTTTCAGGAACTGAATTCACACACATAAATATAATAGTGCATAAACACTATTTATTAGGAGTGTGATATATAGTACGGGACTTCAGTGAGTGAACTGGAGGCAATTAGCAAAATTCAAAACGTAAAAGGCAAAGAGATCCTCATCCCACCTGCAAGAACCTTGAAGTTCTGGTTTAGCCTGGTAGTACTTATCACTACATTCCTAGCTTTGTTTATCTAACAGTCTCTGGTTCTCATATCTTGTTACAAGCAAGCTGCTACTTAACTCCTACTACATGTCCCATAACTAAAATATGGAGGGCTACCCAACAGGGAGACAGAAAAGAACATTTCTTTTTTTGGACAAGAAACAAAATTTTATGCACGGTTTTTGAAAAACTTTGTCACAGGAAGAAGACAATTGCTAAAGTTACTTGTTTCTTTCAAGAATAAAATTATCAAAGAATTGTATCCCTCAGTAGTACTTACCCATTACCTAGTTGTGGTGGCTGCCTTTTAGCCAATATTGTCCAGCAGGGGTGGGAAAATGTTGGGCTCCATGAAGTTATGGCATAGATTGGAAGAGCTGGCAGCCTGGGTTTTGTTTTGCTTGTGCTTGTTGTTAATATATTTATTTACACCCAATTTTCACCAAGCATTGAGACTCAAGACAGTTTGTTGATGTTGTGTGCCTTCTAGTCATTTCTGACTTACACAAACCCTAAGATGTCCCTATCACAGGCTTTTCTTGGGCTTAGAGTATGTGATACTATGTGCATGCATGCATGTGTGTGAAGCCTCCAGCCCCTAGGGCAGTTGTGGAATTATTTGGATCTCTCTTGCATTTGTTTGACAGGATCAACATGGAAAATTTTGGGGTATTTAAAGCATTCTGATTTTCAAAGCAAAATGTTGTGATCTCTGCCTACAAAAAAGAAAATGTGAAGCCATTTTATGCAAAAATCAGCCCCTTTGCTTGCCATTTCACACCATTTGTTTTGTTGTTGTTATTGTATTCAGATCCATTACCTTTTAAATTCTGAAATGTTCTTGTCTCTTGGGTACTGGAGTAGAACAGATGAAAAGACACATGAGCAGTCTACTCGAAACTAAATAAGATGCTGGATAGATAAGCAGATTTTAACTGTTTATTTTCTACCACATTGTTATCTTCTTGCTCCCTTTTAAGGGTAATACCTGTATGGAAACAATGGGATTCTTACCCCTTTAAGACAACTTCCTAATCTGAATCACCTATTCACTTACAACAGGATAAATAACATGGATGGCAATGCAGGGACAAGACCCTGCCACAAACCCAGATACCAACTCTGTCCCCACATTTATTCTGGAAGCAATATTACAGGAGCCAATAACATCTCTCACAACCTCAGAGATACATTTACTTGCTCCTCCTCCAATGTGAGATATGCCATCTTCTGCCAGCAATGCTCTTCTACCCTCTAATTTGGTCAACAGGACAGTTTCCGTGCAAGAGGATTAATGGACACAAATCTGACATTAGAAATGGCAATACCCAAAAATCAGTTACAGAATATTTCAACCTTCCTGGACACACAGTGAGTGATTTACAGGTTATGGTCCTTGAATGAGGAAATTACAACAGAAGAATAGAAGTAGAAACAGCTGAATTGTATTTACACATTCCAGTCCATTAGCAGAGGTACGAACAAAGACAATGGTTTCATGGCACACTACACATATTCATATAAGAGCTCCTTTTAATTGCACATATAACAAAAGGAATCTTCTCAGAGAGAGTTGTGAGCCCAGGGAAACTGTCTTTTCATAAACAGATTTATTGCTTTCCTACATCAACACTAACTGATCACTGTAAAGTTCCCAAAAATTGGTATTACTTTACAGCAACCCTTTGAAAATTTAGGGTAAGAGTCATGATTTGCATCCTTCTGGATCTTATTACACCATCTCCCACTCCCACAACTTTTTAAACATGCTTTATAGATTTGAATTTATTATCAGGCTGTACTGTATCCAAAGAAGTGGGTTTACATCCATGAAAGCTCATGTGAAAATAAAACACCAGTGAGTATTAAAGTACTGCCATATTTCTTTTTTCTTTTTCTCCACCCTCATCCTCTTTTTCATGCTGCAAGAAACTAACATGGCTACTAGTCTGAAAACCACATTGTTAAGGATGTTCTGAGCCCTGATAATAGTTTTCAACTTTAATTTTTAAAAAAAGGTTTATTATATTTATCTCCCAAACATGCTAATACCAACAAATTGCTTTCAAAATAGTCCAAAATAATAAAATGAAAATAACCTTAAACAACTAGAGAGGCAACAAACTCGTTTAAAACAAAAACTGGTATAAAATAAGGAATGTGGGGGAAAGCAGCAAACCCAAAACACAAGAATAGCAGTGCACGACAGAGGCCATTTCCGCACTAGACTGTTATAGCACTATGATTCCATTTGCAACATCCTATGGAATCCTGGGGTTTGCAGTTTTGGGAGGGGCTGGCCAGCTTCTCCCGAAACTGCAAACCCCAGGATTCCATAGGATGTTGCAAGTGGAATCATAGCACTATAACAGTCTAGTGCGGAAATGGCCAGAGTGAAGCAGAAGTTTTTGAATGAAACAGAAGCTTCTAAAACAAATGTTTCTCCTCCTAGCTGGTTCTCTGAGCCCTCTTTCTGTCATTTTTGTTGAGTATGCATTTGTTCAATTATCCCCAAACCTTGGTTGGCAGCCTACATAACTATAAAGAAGATATGATAAGATAAACAATATGACTTGGCCAGTAATAAAATCAAAGCAAGTACAGAGCAATGGCTGATGCAATCTGATGAAAGGCAGCCAAAACTTAAGTAGACATGATGTTACATCATCTTTGGGGAGGAGACTAAATGTTTACATAAATGGAGCACAGTGAGTGGTCTCTATTTTTGATTGGATAAGATTTCTCATCTGATAGGTCGGGAAAGATAAAAAGCAAGCTGAGATGAGACAGAAGTCAGATTCCTTTGCAGTCTCCACCATATGAAGAATGTTGTTGATAACAGCTGATAACTGTGATAACTCATCACAGAGGTGATAACTCATACATACTGATGGAAATAGATGTTGCTGAAAAGAGAGAAACATCTTTCCTATGACTAGACTACGTTAAATGGATATATTTCCTGTTCTGATAGGTATAGCAATGCCCATGGATTTTAATCCCTAGAAATCTCATTTGTTCACAAATGCCTTTTAAAAAATGTACAGTTATTCAACAGAAGAGAGTGTACTCCTTAGTAAATAAATAGCTCTGGCCATTTCTGCATTACACAGTTATAGAGGTATTGTTCCACTTTCAACATCCTATGGAATCTTGTGGTTTGCAGTTTAGGGAGAGGCATTTAGAATTCTCAGTCAGAGAGCTCTCTGGGCTCAGTAAACTACAAACCTGAGAATTCCACAGGGTGTTGAAAGTGGAATAATAGCACTATAACAATGTAGTGTGGAAATGGCATCTGTTTAAGATGGCATCGTTCCTCCATGGCTTACTATAGAGAAGACTGTTGAAGTGATGCAGATGGCACAAAAATTCAGTACTTATGAAAGTGTAACATCTTACTTGCCCTTTTTTTTTTTTTTGCCTTATGCCATATACACAATGAATGTATGATGTCTTACATGCAATATGATGTAATAAAAACAATGTCCCTAGACTTGGCCATCACTATAATCCTCCCTAAGGGGAATGTGTACATGTATATATCTATGTTTGCATATAAGATATAGCCTAGAAGATTACCTGCTTATTGTCTTGTATATATATCTTGAAATTCCAATAATTAAACATACTTAAATTGAATGCTGTTACTTCTGCCTGTCTGGATTTTACCGTGGTCACAAGTTGGATTCCTAGGCAGCCAGAAGGTGATAAAAGGAACCTCAGACAGATGCAGATTAGCTGATAAGTGGCAGTGCACCCTCAATCCCTCATTCTAAAAGACAGGGGTGGACAGCCACACCTGTTTCAAAATGGCTTATAACATTAAAACAAAATAAACATTGGGAGATGAATCAGAAACTCAGCTACAGCAAGTGCTGATCTCGTGGTGGTAGGGAGAGTGGAGGGACTGAGGTTGTCAGTGCACCAGCTGAAGTTTCAGGGAATTGCTATGCTTTTCCAGGCCCTTTAGTCATAGGAGACAAATGTGGTGCTCCTGTGGTGCTCCACAGGAGGAGAATGTTTGATTCTTTTATGTAAGCTGGTTTTAATGTCTGGGTACTTATGTGTGTTTCACTTTGATAATATCAGCGCATGAAAAGCCCAGGAGGGAGGGTAGGTGATGTGGAAGGGAGCCAATGGGAACATCCACTTGGCCCCATGCTGCTATTGGGTGCAAGGTAGGAAGCAGAGTGGCATATCACAGCACTGTTGCCTGTGGTCCATTCACATTACATAATTACAACATTATTATTCCACTTTAACTGCCATGGTTACATCCTATGGAACCTTGAGATTTGGTGAGGCACTGGAATGCTTTGGCTAGGAATTCAAAATAGCCCTCCCTAAACTTCCCATCTCAGGATTCCATAAGACAGAATCATAGCAGTTAAAATAGAATAAGAGTTTTATAGTACTGTAGTGGGAATGGGCTCCAGATTAGCTGGATCCACTTGTGCCAGTTTCTGGCTGCTTTCTTTTCGTCTTTCCATAGCAACATGGCTCCTAGAGGGACTGTCAGAAAGCTGAGACAGCAGAGAAAGTGGCAGAGGGTGTTCAAGAAACCTGCAATCTTTGAACAAATTCAGAGACAGACCCCAGCAACACACACACACACACACACACACACACACAGAATGACATGTCCAATTTAGAGACACAAACTGGAGAACATGAGGGAAAAATGCAACTATACCACTGCCACACCAAAAGCCACAACATAACAACAATGCTGCAGGCAGCAAGTACAGCAAGATATGAGTCTATAATTAACTTTCTGAGTCTGGACAAGGTACTCATGAGGACAAATGATAATTTCCAATAGACAGGTAATATAAATGGAAAACTCAAACAGTGTACTCAGCTGAACCAGGGCTCTAGAATATCCTTTTACTTATTTGATTTTTCAAGTGATGTATGAAATGTTTCTGAGATACACGGGCATAATTATAGCAGACACTAAACCTGTAGTAGTGGCAGTTAGTTATTTTAGTCCCTCTTCCCTCAATTGTATATCCTGGCTGCTGTATCTACAGGTGAGTCTCCAGAGATAAGTGTATAATACATCTCCTTGCCCATTTCAGACACTGAACTGAGGGAGGGAGGGGAGAAACACTGTAGAGTGTATGCACCTCAACATACATAATGTTTTTGAAATATATATTTCATTGCTTGGCCTAAACTGGCTAGTTGTGAAAGACCACTGCCACCCTCTGGTACCTAATAAACCAAGATCCGCTTTCTGAGACAGCCACTTGCTTCATTCAGAAAGAAAGGAAAAAAAACAGAAGAAGAAATTTGAAGACAGAAGGCATTTCAAACAAATCAAAGCAGAAAGCTTCCTCACACCCACCACATGTGTGTGTGTGCACCCATGCACCCACAAAGCTTCAATGTAGCAATTTTAAAATGAAGCCAATATGCAATGCACACACATACACACACACAAATCTTCAAGGCAGCTATTTTAAAATGAATCCAATATGTAAAAACATGATAACAAAATGGAGATACAGGAAGTAGGGAAGATTAATGGAGGAAAAATAAGCAAGTGAGGTGCTGTCAAAGGGAAAAGATAAAATGCGTCTGGCAAAGGCTTCAGAGTAAAACATGGAAACTTCGCATATATAAATAATTATTTCCAAAAGTAACTTTCAAGAAGAAAGTGCTGCACAAA
The DNA here is from genome assembly GCA_948474755.1 of Ctenosaura bakeri. NCBI lineage: Eukaryota > Metazoa > Chordata > Lepidosauria > Squamata > Iguanidae > Ctenosaura > Ctenosaura bakeri. Next base: position 68,012 of record CAOLHI010003610.1, on the reverse strand, counting down.
GGAACCTGTTACAAATCCTTTAAACAAGATCTTAATTTTCTGATAAGCTCTGCATAATATTTTAGACATTGCCACTACAGGATGCATAGGCTTGTGTTCCATACTTTTGCATAATCAACACAGATATAATTTCAGGATTACACGGCAGATATCTAGGCATATTTCTTAATCGCTTCAAAGCCATATTTGCTTCTCTGATTTTTCCAATGGATAATTTGTTTTTCTTAGCACCTTTATATGTCCTCTCTCTATCACAACTCACTTGTGGATGTTTTGGATTTAATGCTTTGTACAGCTACATAATTTTTGCTTTCCTATATCAGGATTGACTGTATGTTATACCTTTGATAGGAAATGTTTTATGGGCAAAAATGGACTCAAACATTCAAAAGATTCCTCTCCTTCTCCTCTTCTTCCTCTTCCTCCTTTTTCTCTTCCTCTTCCTCCATTTATATCCCACATTTTCCCCAATATGGGACTCTAAGCAACTTACAACAGTTAAACAGAGTTAAAAATTCACAAGATACAAAAGTTACAAAGCAATTAACTTACCATAAAATAAATATTAAAATCAGTTAAAAACATAAATAATCCTGAACAACAACAACATTAATTGTCCAGTACATTATACAATGCCTGTCTCCTCCTCCTCCTCCTCCTCTTCTTCTTCTTCTTCTTCTTCTTCTTCTTCTTCTTCTTCTTCTTCTTCTTCAACAATTATGAAAGGCCTGCTGGTACAGAAAGGTTTTTATCTGTTTACACAAGGAGTGTGCCACTCTAGCCTTTCTGGGAAAAGTTCCAGAGCCTGGGAGCAATGACAGCGAGCCCTCCACTTTCATGGGAGTTAGGGACAAAGACCCCTGTGAAAGTGGGAAAAATGCAAATAAAAATAAAAATCAAGAACTTTTTTTTAAACTTGAGAACACTTCTCTAGGACTCACTAGGACTTCTAAGATCAGCTTTTGGTGGAGGTGGGCCATAGTCACACTGGAGGGCCTGACAACACCTTCTGCTCAGGTAGACCTGGAGATTCCTAGACAGAACTTATTTTTTTCCCCATAGCAGGGGCATATAGAGTAAGAATGTTTTAAATAAACAAAACAAAATAATCTACAAATAATCTAATCTGTAAGTGCTGAACCTGCAAAAGTGGAGGCCCACTGGTCTTCACCTGTATTCCCACCAAATGTACCTGTGAAGGTAGTGGGACAGAGAGGTAGTGGCAGGGGTGGGACTCAATGGCTGTTGTGGTCTCTTCCTACTCTATGATTCTAACAGCCTCCCCAGAAGATCTACACACACACACACACACACTTTATTGGGGGAAGCGGCAGCAAGAGTGTAACAAAGTTGCTCTTTAGAAACAACAATGCTCAGGATCTTATTTGCCAGCATAATTACACTGGTAAGAAAGGAAAAGGAGAAGCTATTGAAGCAGCACTCAGAAAATGGCCATAGACATTACAACAACAGCAGGGGAGGGGAGTTGACAGTAACAAAAACTGTCCAGGTCAGAAGACACAGACACCACACTGTTTCCCAAGCTGTTCTGGAAACAACAGAACAGCATTACTTCCTAACAGGGAGGGACACAGCTGCTTTCCTCCTAGCACTTCTATGCTAAAGCAACTTATATTGATGTCAGTCATTTTTACACTGACATAAGTTGCCAAGAAAAAGATTCTAGCAGTTTCTAGACATGTATTTAAATGCATTTAAATCTGGCATCCTATTCAGCATATAGGATTTTAAATTGGACCTATGATCTTTAACTTTTGAGACTCACATTTATAATCATTAATGACCAAATGTAACACCAAAAACACTCCCTCTTATGCCAGGCAGCATAAGAGTTTCTGAGGCATGGCATGTCAGGCCACTGGGCATGCAGCACATGGAGACAGGCAGCTACAACAGAACCCCAAAGCATCTCTCCAGCTGCTTATCAATCAGAAACATGCATGTATAACTCAATTCAATTCAATTCAATCTGAACCTTAGTCCAGATAAGACAGAGGTGCTTCAAGTTAGGTAAAAGGCAGAGCAGGGCATGGGGTTTGAGGCTGTGCTGGGTGGTATTATACTACTCTTAAAGACACAGATCAGTACCTTTGGTGTAGTCCTGGATTCAACTCTTGGCCTGGAAGCCCAGGTTTCAGCAGTAGCCAGGAGTGTGTTTGTACAGGTTTGTGTAATATCCCTGCCCATTTCAAGAGTTGTGAAATTGGACCACTGGGGCACATGTGTTACATCCTGTTTGGATTACTTTAGCATACTTTATGTGGGCTACTTTGGATGAGTGTTCAGAAATTTCAGCTGGTCCAAACAACTGCAACCAGATTGTCAGGCTGGGCTGGATACTGAAAGCACACAACTCCCTTTTTGCAACAGCTCCTTTGGTTGCTGGTCAGTTTCTATACACAGTAAGTGCTGGTTATAACCTACAAAGCTCTATACAGCTCAGACCCAGATTATCTGATGGACCATATTCTCCTCTATCAAGCTATGTTCTGAGATATTCCAAGAAGACCATTCCATCTGTCCCACCACTCTTACGAGTATATCCATTGGGAACATGGGAGAAAGCTTTCTCAGGGACCTCTCCTAGGCTCTAGAATTCATTTCTTAGAGAGTAAGACCGGCACCCTCTTTGCTTTCTTCCACAGGAAAGTTGAGATTCTTTATTCAGGCAGATTGGTCAGGGGGGAACAGCCTTTCATAATGTGCTATGCTGTCTGTGTTAGCTGTTTTTCTTCCCAGAGTCCCAGACTCTGGTGAGATATTAAAGGTGAGATATTAAAAACAACAATTTCTCTGTTTTACATGTATATATGTGAGCAACAGGATTTTAGCCATGATATATTAAAAATATACTTTTAAATTAATAGACAGAAAGCCACATATCAGTTTGCACAAGGCAGCAAGCCATGTAGAATGAGCCTATTGAAGGGAAACACAGTAAAGCACATTATAATGTGGAATATTGGTAATTGGTACATTGGTAATTGGAGGAAATGCTAATTTTCAGTTAGCTTAGTGAAAATAAAGATGTAATCTTTTCTCCCATCCTAGCTCACAGGTCCCCTGAAACCAGATCCCAGGTTAAGAACCCCTGCTTTAAAGCAAACAACAAGGACAATGACTAAGATCCTGCATACGGAAACATAGCTATGGAGACATAACTTTATCTCATAGTTACATCTCTGGATGCTAACATCTCCCCAGAAAACTTTCCTTCTAAGATACAAAGCACCCCCCCTGCCCCACAACATGGCCATTTCCATGTTGCTATAGATCAGAAAAGTGAGTGATGATACATCCAGCCCTCTGCTTTTCTTTCTTTTGTTGTTGCTGTTGTTATTGTTGTTTGTTATCTTTAGTTAAACCCTACCTTTTCCACAAGATTGGGACTCAAGACATCGGACAAATTAACGTGATTACAATATAATTTAAACCATACAAAAATCAACATTAAAATATACTTGAGTCATTAACCATCTTAGAACTATTTAAAGCACACACTCTTACTGCCCTTTCCTTAAAAGCCCTAAGTACTAAAAGCCTGCCAGAATAAAAATGTCTTCACTTACCAACAGAAGAACATCAAGGAGAGGGCCATTCCAATATCCCTGAGGACAGAGTTCCAAAATCTAAAGGCAGCTACCAAGAAGGCCCTCTCTTGTTTTCGCACCAACTGAAACAGTGAAGGTGGTGGGACTGAAAGAAGGGACAGATCTCAGGGTCCAGGCACATTCATGTGGGGAGATATGGTCTGTCATGTAACTTACCTAAGCCATACAGGGCTTTATAGGTCATAACCAGTACTTTGAATTGTGTTTGGAAACAGTGGAGCTGCTGGAGCAGGGTATAAACACACACACACACACTACACTGGAAAGGATTGAGTGTGTTCTAGATTGCATGCACATGGAGCAACAGAAAAGACTGGACAATGTCTAACATATTTTGTGTGCACCCCAAATCATCTCAGATTCCCAAGGCAGCCCTGAAAGATTGGCAGGTATTCCTTAGCAGACTAGCTGCTGTGGAAATTTCCCCAGAACAGAGAAAGTCTGAAAACTGCTGCATTGCCTGAAGGTACCTCTGTCTAAATTATTGAAGTCTTGGACTTCCAGACAGAACCCTATTGCTTCCATTTGTTTGAATAATACTGCCCCAGAACAGGCTGGGAAGAATGACAGAGCTGATGTGAGGTGACCTGCCTATAACGGCAATAGAAAGGGAGAGGTAAAAGCTTAGTGCTGCTTTCTTTGTCCAAGATAGGGAGTCAATATTGTTGGTATTTTCTTTCCAACCTAAGTATAGAATAAGTTCCCCAGGAGATGGAAAAAGAAACTGCAATGGAAAGAAAGAAAAGTAACAGAATAGTAAGAACTGCCTCCTTTACGGCTTAGGCAATGGATGACCTTGCAACGCTTGCTCTGTGCAAAATGCACGGTGCTGTTGGGGACATCCATCAGTTTAGAGTAGATGGGATCAGATAAAAATAGACTGCATGGAGCAGCCATGATGTAATGATGACATGGGGACATTGAGCAAAAACAAGAATTCTCTGTGCCTAGTTTCTGAATTGGAATGTGAACATTTTCATGAAACTTTCAAGTGTTGCAGTAATTAAGGGTGGTAATTGGTCACATGTAACCCAATTCCCTATTTTACACTTCCCAAATCCCCCACACCCCAAAGCCCCTGCTTCCATTTTCTTGAAAAAAAATCTGTGGAGGCTTTAAAAATTGAGGGCATAAACCCCCAACAGAGTAAAGCAAAATTTCTGAAGAAGCAGTTTGCTGTTTAGTCTTCCATCTCTCTGTCTACCATCCAACACTTGAAATAGGACAATGAGCCCCAAATCCTGGAGGTTCAAATTAGATGCTCTTGAGGTTCCATTTTCAACTATTTTTGACCCCAAATGCACTTGCGCAACCTACCAGAGGGGTAGAAATTGTCTCTTGCTTAACTGCTTTTGAGCTTATGTGAGGTAAGATATTTAATTTGCACTGACAGTATGTCAAATATTTCCATTTCCACATAAGACCAGCTTGTTTCTGTAGCCACGAGGCAGAAAGGAAAATGAAGACAAAATATTTAACAGCATTCAGTTGACCGAGGTTCTTCCCTTAATGCCCACACACTCCTGTACTTTTGTTGTAGGCAGTTGTTACTTACTTGTTACATTCTCTTGCCATCAACCTGATGCTCCAAAGAAGTGATGAGACAATTTCAATCCACTTCTTCACTTTTAATTTAATTATATTGATGGAGCCTCACAGTGAGAACAACAATGGGCATCAATCACATTTACCTAGATTTGAGCTCCAGCCGTGTAAGAGCTATTCTTTATTCCTCGAGCACTGACATTTCCTTTAACAATTTTGTGCAATCAATCAAATTTCACTTATACACAAAATGACAGACTAAAGCTGCCATTTGTATTTCTCCAGTTTTATTTTGCTAAAACAAATTAATGAGGCTTTGTGAGAAAGAGGTGCACTTGGTTAGTATTTAAGCCAATGCTTTTACAAGCAAGAGACACAAATGAATCCAATCTTGTTATGCTCTTTAACAAAAATGAAACAAAAGCTCAGCAAGATTGCAAAAACAATAAAATAGAATGGATTTCCTTCAGCAGAAATATAATGTGGAACCACTGCTAATTTTGATTTGATTGGCCTAAATATCCTAAAAGGACTGGATCCCATCTGATCTTGGAAGGTAAGCAGCGTCAGATTTGTTTAGTACATGGATGGGAGACTGCCAATGGAGTCCAGGTGCTATTGACTGTGTTTCAGAGGAAGGAACTGGCAAAGCCACTTCTGAGTATTCCTTGTCTAAGAAAATCCTGTGAAATTCATGGGGTTGCCATAAGTCAACAGATGACTTGAAGGCACATACACACATAATGCCAATTTAAACTTAAGAATATAGTATGTCAGTGTTTTTAACCTTTTATTTACTGTAGACCCCTGCTCTAAATATCCTTTGTTCTTGTTGACCACCAAGACTTAATTCAAGGCAGCTCCCAGCTGTATGTGTGGTAGCCAGAATGTCACGTGCTTTCTTTTGGCCACTCAGTGTCATTCACTTGCATGTTCTCACCATGTGCAGAAGCAGCAAGTACTGAGCACATTTTTTGCTATAAACAATTTCATTATTTTTGAATGGTTTGAGGTATTGTAATGAAAATTTATACAAATGATATCTGTCTCCAGCAAACGACACCTGGTCTTTGAGATCAATGTATGACTGACTGACTGACTGACTGTCCATCTGTCTTTTCTTCCTTCCCTCCCACCTTCCATTCATTCATTCATTCAATTTTTTTAACTATAAAACATTTCTTCATAACATTTCTTCAAGCCTTCACAGACCCCTATGAGGACATTGCAGCCCCTAAGACCCCATGTTAAGAACCATTGTACTATGTCAATTACAGGGACTAGAAAATACTCACCTTCTTGTAAAGGCATATATCCTCTTTTACATGGTACCTATGAGAGTGGTCTATGAGCTACCACAGAGATCTGGAAATTGGCCCACCCAAAGGACCTACCTATTATATTGAACTACAAGGACTTAGATAACAAACACTTTCTGAGTCGCACTGCACATCTGTTCAAATTCATATTTATGGACACTGAGGGATGCACACCATGGCTCTCTACTGCCATAAGGAATTAGAGTCAGAGGGAGCAGGGGGCAATGCTTAATGAATGAGAAGAACCTGCTCCATTTCTTGCAATAAGCACTTTGATCATGTTGGAAACAAGGGCATATGAGCAATTAGTAAAAAGTGTATCCTCACAATTTATCATTTGTTTCCCCGGGTGTTCAAGAAGTCTCACAGAGGGTAAAACAGCCCCAAGGGATTTAAGCCTCCCAATACAACCCTTTTGTAGAGCGATTAGGAATTTGTAGTATTCCAAACGTGACTGGAAGGAAATTCCCATTATCTTTATCCACCACAGCCTATAGACAGGGATGGATCACAGTTCATCACCAGTCCAATGAAGAATTCCAGCCAAACATCATCTAGTGGGACTTTGCTGCCACTAACACCAGAGGGCCAACAAAAGCAATAGAGAAGTCTACATGAGAGAGATAATCACATAGCCACACAGATGACCAAGACACCAGTTAGATGAGTGTCAACCTAAAGAATTTAGGAGAAACTATATCATAATTGCTTCACTTTCTTAAAGAGAGTGGGTCTACTACAGACAAAGCTTGTGGAGGGAAAGTCTGATTGGATAAATCTTAAGAGGTCCATAATAACCCTAACCAAACTCCTACCATCACAACCGAGGTAACAGATTGCAAATATTCTTCTAAACCTGTTCTGTACTCAGAACAGGATGAATGAAATGATACATTGCAAGATAAAATATACCATATCATATTAATCAATGCTACAAGGGGGCAGCTTTAATAAATAAACTAAATAAATGAATTAAAATTAATTGAGTGCATTGGAATTTGCTCCAAACATTATTAAAAATACCATTCTAATTTAATTGGCTCTAAATACATTCCATTGGCTAAATCATTTTGATGATCTGTGTGAATTAGACTGGTGGAAGCTGCACCAAAGCAAGAGGAAGAGTAGGTAGCTGGGTGGGTGCGTGGGTTGGTGGAGAGAATAAATTGTCATGTAATGTCTGGAGGGACCCCAGTGGAATGCAAGAGGGGGGGGGAAACTGTGAGAGATTGACTGAGCTAGGTGACAGACATAAGAGGATTCAGAAGGTTTGGAGGGAGAAGAGACTGAAAGCTTCAATGGAGAGAAGAGGTTAGTGGCTTTGGTGGACTCTAATGGGGTGGAATCAAGAGAGGACAATAGCTCTTGAAGAAGAAAGTGGATGCTCCTGGATGCTAGGAAGCAATAAATCAAAGATTAGGCCATTTCTGTACAATGAGGCTCTTACACGTCATCCCATCACAGTCCCAGCAGGAAAAGGAGTGCAACAGGAATGTTCCCCTCCACATGGGACCAGCTCCCTGCAGAAGGAAGCATGATGGCCACACCTCTTCCTTCCATAGTGCAGCTGGACACTTTCCTATGCTGTGCTGGGGAAGGAAGCATCACCTTTATGCTTCCCGCTAAATGGATTTTATCTGTTTAGTGAATACCCCACAAGCGAAATGCATGGGGATGGAATGGCAGTAGGCTGGTGACAGCATCATGCAGAAGCACGGCCAGCCGACCACTGTCATCCTGTCCCCACAGCGGGACAACCTCATCATACAGAAATGGCCTTAATAAAATTCCTAAGTGAACTCTTCCTAATAAAGTGAGTAAGTGAAGCCTAATAAAATTCTTCATGTTCTGGTCTGCTTTTGCTGAAGATCCTTTCTGTAGGACTATAAATATATAGTTCTACACCTACACACACACACACACACACTTTACAGCCAGGTTTAGATGGAGAGCCATCTGGTAAAATATTCCAATAGAGTGGCTGCATAAAATGGGAAGCCTTTGATGTTGTCATTGTTGTTCATTTATACTTTATTTAGAGTGTTCCATACTATGTTTGGGCTCCTCCAGAAAAGGTCAGTATTTTGTGAACCTGATAGAGGTTATGGTATTTTTTGGTGTAGTTCTTGAGTTTTCTATTTTAAAAATCCAAATGATATTTCTGATGGCATGGATTATGGTCTGGCAATTCCCACCACCTGCTGCAGTATTTTATTTCCATCCTCGAGTAGGTTTCTTTTTAATTCTAACACTTATCAGAACAAAACAAGAAAAAAGTGACCTCTTCTCTTCCATCAGTGAAATGGCTCTATAATACTATAGCTCTAAGCAAAGGAAATTAAGAGAAAATTTGCTCTTCAAACCATAAGACCACCTTAGGAAACCACACCTCAGTTTAAAAACAAACAAACAAACTTGGGAATTACTATAGTTGCCCAAAGGAAGGGAATAAGTGAAAGTGAAGGCAACAGGTACTCCAGGACCTATACCATGAGAACACATTCTTCTTTAAAGCAGTCTAGAAGAACCCCTTCAGAAAGTAGATAATGTCATATTTGTGTTTTTTAAATTCTTTTTTATAAGCAGCATTTAAGTAAAACAACACAGTCATAAATAATACAATATATAAATAATATGAAATAAATAATAAATAATATTTATTAGGTATGCCAGAAGACGAATTAGAAAAGAAATACAGAGAAATCTTATTTTATATGATAGCTTCTGCAAGAATTAAGTATGCTAAGATTTGGGGGAAACATATCTGTGGTTCTTGAAGTTAAAATATTTGTTTCTAGCAATGAACAATCACCAGAATCCTATATGACCTTTTACATAACATAACTTTGCATATACCTAGCTAAGTAGCAGAAGTGCTAAGAAATCTGGTCACAGAATTGCAAAGATGCATAATGAGACACCAGCAAGAGTGTCTGAAGCATCTTGGTGCCTGATGCACATTGGGAGCAATGCAATGCATGTCAGGAACAATGAACATCAGTCTCATGGTCCATCAGTCTAATTGAGCATCAGGCACCAATGCATATTGGGCAGTTTGCTGGCTCTGCCAGGTAGCAATGTAACAGCATCCCTCTAGTGCAGAGTTTTCCAAACTTTTCATGTTGGTGACACATTTTTTAGACATGAATCATTTCACAACACAGTAATTCAGTTTTACTAGTAAACCAGAGGTTAAACTAACCCCTTGTAAGAAATCTGGGCACATACATAAATTGTAATAACAAAATATATGGGGACATAACATATAAAAACCTTTCAGATATTTATTTTTTAAAATATATGATTTATTTATAACATATACATTTCCAAGGCTCAGGTGGGGAGATAGTTCTCAGTCCAGTGAGGTGACACACTTACACTTTTCAGGCAATGCACTAATGTGTCGCAACACACCATTTGGAAAGCCCTGCTCTACTGGATATAAATATTGGTTAACTACACAATTCTAATTCCTGTAGAGGTAAGTCAAGTTACAAATATTTAACATAACAAGATTCCAGCCATTATTAGTATTATTTAAAAAAAATAATGACCTGATTTCAAAATAAATATTCACAATAAATATTATATTATTTCAAATGTACTACCCTGGTCATCATAAAGAAAATAAGTTGTCTACAATGGTTTGATGCTTTGATGATAGCAGTCTGTTCTGGTGATGGGATGGTATCATAAAGTTAGGGGGGTACTGTAATAAGGAAAAGGGGAAGGGAGGATTTTTTCTTCTTCTGGGTCTTTATTTCTGTTAGCCATAAAACTCACTTGGATGACACTGGACATCTTTTTTTTTCTTGAGACTGACCTCCCACACAAGAAATTGTTGGGCAGATAAAGTGGGGAACAGAAAAACCGTGGAAGCTGTTTTGAGTCTTTGCAGGGATTGTGGGAAAGGCAGGCAATAAACAGATATTTATTTTATACACACACACACTCCCCACATACACATATTTGAACAAGCAACTGAACAGCTTTGTTTTTAGTAGAACTTGGATCCTAGAAGGATACAATAAAATCAAAATATATTTATGTTTATAAGATTGAAATATATTTAATAGAATGATTGAAAATAGCTATTTGTATGAATAAAGCATTAGACATTTGGGTTTTCTCCTTCCTTAGTAATGACAGTAGGAATTAAAATGACAAACAGCACAAAGTGACACTTAAACAATTGCTGGGATCTAAGCATGAGATTCAAAAGATGATGGGAGAGGCAGCAATGATGTTGTCCTTTAAATTAGGCCATATGGTATCAAGATATTCTGTAGATTAAAAAGTTTTCTTCTTTTTTTCAAACATGTTTTAATCAGGGGATTTCTCTATAGGAAGTATGACCATCTAGGAAGGTCTGCATCACCCAGAATTAAAATGTTTTGCAACCAGCATTTGGGTGGTGATTTCTGCTGTACCTGCTGAATCTTGTGTAAAGATTAGTGGTGATATTTCTAGTTTCTAACATATTCTATGTTGTATCCAGGATGGTGCCACTTAAACACATGATATGACACTAGTGAAATTGGTCTTATTTTATTTAATGTGGCAGATTTTACCAACGGTTCTCCTTTTATGTATATGAATGAATGTCTGCAAACATTACTTAATTTCATAGATGTAGAGTGCAGAGATTTAAAATCAAAGGGGGGCAATATGTAGCCATTGAGATGGCATTGGACTGTAATTCCCAGCATTCCTCATCACGGTCTATGTTACTTAAGGTTGCTGGAAGCTGCAGTCCAATGACAACTGGAGTGCTGCACAATTCCCACTCCTATTTTAAACCAACAGACATTAAAGACAACTTAAAAGGGGTTGATCTTTTTTGCATCCAGATGGTCCTCCACTGGACCCCTCAGAGAAGGTTCACCTTTGTTCTAGAAAACTGGATTCTGAACCCCTTAACCCTGGGAATTCCACAGGGGTTCAAGTAGAAATAAATTTAGGAATACAAAGTGGGAGAGTTATAGTTTTTGTTCCAAACTTTCAGAGAAAACAGGCTGCCACCAGAAGAAAATATAATCAATGCATACTGACAACACATGTACTGGTAACAGCTTTCTACCATAGTACAGTTTTGACAGGCTCATCAGTTATTTGTGCTCTGTTGTCCCCTCCAAAAGAAAACTCACAGTTGCTGACATTACAGAAGAACAAATAACTAAATAGCTAACGCAATCACAAAAGACAAAAATATGAAAAATTATTCCATTACTCAATAAACCTTTCTGTTAGCTATAGTTTCAGAGGTGTTTTCCAGAACCCATCAAAGTTCTTAGGAAGACAGCCCAAACTCCTAGTATGAAAATCTCTCTCTTGATTTTGGTTGTATTTTTCCAAATCACACTTGTATTCTCATCCCATTTATGGTAAATATCAAGCTGCAAGAATTCATTTTTATTTTCCACAAAGAAATTTGCTCTTTTTTGTGTATTTCTTTTAAATGTGCATTTTTATACATTTTTTTTCTATATTTATGTTCATTTTTCAATTATATACTTTTGTACTTATTCACATTAAAGTGTACTATCAAATGCAATGATAAGGACTGATAATACTATGTGGTTTATTTCTGTGAAACATAACACAAAACGCACAAAATTGGGAGGTGCAAAAAGTCATCCTCAGACTGAACTATGTCAGAATGAAAGTGTTTAATTATGTTAACTCTAATACTTTCCAGTTCTATGTGAACAATATTCTTGGCAACACACACACAGAAGTATGTCTTTCTTCCAGTCATCCCTTGAACTCTCAGACTGTTGGACTAAAGTTTCTTTTTTAAAAAAAAAGGTATAACACAATACTTTGAACAATTTATTTGAGTGGCAGAAGATATCTGGGAACTGACCGGTGAATGTACCTACAAGAAAGCTGCTATTGTAAAACGAACTATATGATGCTACACACATTTATGTGGGAGTAAGTTCCATCGAATTCAGTGAAACTTCTTTCTAAATAACCACATCATAGGATTGTTCTGTAAGTGAGGATTGTGGGCACATAGGATAGTGTCTTCTTAATAGTACTATATAGACTCTCTGACTACCTTCCTAAAGTATAATAATTGATTGTAGGAAATGAATATTGCTTTCTATCTCCTCATTTTCTTTTTTTTAAAAATAAGTTAATATGTATTTATTCAGCTATACATTAAAAAAAAACAAGGAAGTAAATTAATCCAAGTAAATGCACGTTCTCATTGTGCTATGCCACTTAATAGCTTTACTGTATCTGACTTTTGACTGTTAATTGTTCAGCTCAATCCCTAAGGACCCTTTCTGTCTACACTCTTTGCATTTCACTGGTGCTTCTCTTCTGATAGCTTTTTAAAAAATCATCATCATCATCATCATCACCATCATCATCATCATCATCTGTACTTTCTTTTTTGTTTTATATTTTCATTTTTAACTGCTATATGCTATTATGGCAAAAATACCCCCTCCTCCCTTCCACAATTGACTTCCACTGTCCAACAGTTGGATGGAAAGGAAAGAAGTTGCAGGCCCATTTCATTCCATGGGTTTATGTAGATGTTAAATAACGCAGGGCACAAAATCTGACACTGTAAGACTCTGCCGATGAAAAGTGATAAAATAGAGTAGTAACCTCTCAGCATCATTTTCTGAGATCTGCCAGCTAGGAAAGACCACAGCGACCACTGAATGGTCCTTTCCACTCCCATCCAAGCAAGGTGTTCTGGAAGAATAGCATGTTCAAGGCACCCAGGGCCTCTAAGTAGTTTAGAGAAAGCAACAGGGAAGTACTATTTGACATTTCCCAACATGGTTCTTGTGAAGTGGACTCAAAGCAGTTTCCATTTAAAGTCAGATGAGAATCCAGACTCTTCAAGGATCCATATGAATTTTATACAGAGATATCTAGACTTAGGTCATCACTACTAAGAAAGGCATTAAAAAATGTTATGTCTCATTCAGCCCAAAGGAAAAAAGAAAGAACCTTATGTGGAAAGATCAAGATGTCCTTACCCAAGTAAATTTGAGTCATTACAGCTATCACACTTCTGCCTCTGAGGTTCCCTTATGTGTCTGACCATAATATAGGTCTCTAGACTGGGGTGTATATATAACAGAAATGCATAACAACCAAACAATATTTTATTATTATTATTATTGAATTTATATCCTACTTTTCTTCCAAAACTGAGATTCAAGATATCTCACAACAAGATTAAGAAAGATAAAGATTAAAAACAAACATAAAATATGAAAACAATAAAAATAAATGATATGAAAACACATTGAATTAAAAGTAATAAAACATAGCAACACCCCCATACACATGTTAAAAGCTCCTTCCTAAGCAAACAGTTAATTGCCAAAACCTTTTGAAGTGAAAAAAAAATTACCTGCCAGCAGAAGGACACCTGGAAAGGGACATCCAAAGCACTCTTAGATGGGAATTTCACAGCCTGGAACACATTTTCTTGTGCCCCTACAAAACATCTGAGGACGGACTTTCCCAAAAAATCTCATAAACCTAGACTACATTATATGTGAGAATATGAACATCAATTAGCCTTGCACCCAGGTAATTTTGGGTTTATAAATTAACTTCAGAACTTCAAATTCTGCCCGGAAGCTGACTTGAAGATAGGGAGCCTGTCATAACGGGGAAATGGTGTACACCCAGTCAACAGCCAGTCAAGTACACCCAGTCAAGGAGCCCTGGTGGCACAGTGGTTAAATGCCAGTACTGCAAGCCACAAGGTTATGAGTTCGATCCTGCCGGGCTCCAAGGTTGACTCAGCCTTCCATCCTTCCGCAGGTTGGTAAAATGAGTACCCAGCTTGTTGGGGGCATGTATGTATAGAAATACATGCTATTTATAAGTTGTTCGCTGCCTCGATCCATATGGAGAGGCAGGATACAAATAAATAATAAAACAAAACAAAACAGTATGGCCATGGCATTTTGGTCCAGCTAATGACTTCAAGCATTTTTTTTTTTCAAGGAACCCTACTGTAGCGTGCATAAGAGTCATCCAAACAGGATGTAACTAAAATCTGTCATCATGGCCAGATAAGATATCTCCAGTAGTGAGCACAGCTGGTACACTCACTTTGAGCGTGTAACTCCCTGCTGGCCATTGCTAAGATCTAGGTGTCTATGCTCAGTGCTGAACTTTTTACCACACCCGAACTGCAAACCTGAGCTTTCAGTGGGAGTGTAATTCCATACAACACAGGCTGGATCCATATTTCCTGATCAGTCTTTTAGCTGACTAGCAGCACCTCTGCCTTCTCCATATTAATAAGAACTGAAAGCTTGTCTTAAATATCAAGTGGCAGGCAATAAAAACAATATCTATTTTATTTTTCCATTGTCGAGGTCCACCTAATATGAAATCATATGTCTTTTTCTTTCAGAGAAAGGTTCATTGAATACTGCTTCTTAAGACTGTGGCTTAAGTTATTTCTAGCTTTTGAAGCCTGAGTAGTCTGCACTTAAGAAAGTGCAAAATAAAAGCAACAACACTCTACATCTCTCAAAATGACTATTTACTGACATGAAATTTATGTTTGCATTGTTCCCAAAATAAATAATATGGATATATTGTGATTAGGGAAGAGTTTTAGAGTGACAAGCAGATTCAGTTTTCTTTCCAAATAAGAATGATGTTTAACAGGCAGCCAGTTTCTTTTTTAAATTCTTCTTAAGTACTGAGTTAAAGAAGAACAAAAGTGTCATGTCTATGGCAGAGCAGGTAGTAATTCACAAGCAGCACAGCTCCTACTCATGAGGTGAGAGTCAAAGAATGTCCAAACAGAAAGGCAGCCTAGAGCAAACAAATCCAAAGGGGCAAATTCAAACCATGGTCCAAACAGGCAGAGTTCCAAGACAACCAGATCCAAGAGTAGAGTGCAGGGCTTCAGGGTCAAAGAGACCATTGCTGACCCTGGGAGGAAAGGGCAGTTGAAGCTGTCTTTTATCTATGGCTGCTGTTGCCACAGGTGTTCCCTCATTACGGCTCACTTACTACTTAAACGAACTGAGTGACACAAGCCTTCCCTTTCACAGTGTCACTGCTGCAAGGTAGATATGTCAGCTATGTTTTTCTCTATTTGTTCTCCTGGCTTATGCCCTTGTTGTTGTTGTGTATTATCTCCCTTTGGTCCAGCTTCTGGGGACACTTCAGCCTCTGGGGAAGCCTCTGCCTTGGAGTCAAAATCCTCCTCCTCACTGCCATAGTCTCCAAGGCAGAGCATGATAAAAAGAGAGGTCACCAGTGCCATGTGTTTAATAACAGATAATAAAGCCTTAAGAATATGAACACAGTGAATTCACAAATAATTTTCTTTCTATGACACATTTGAACACCATATGATTGAAATTTGATTTTATTCCTTACTGGAGCATCGTGAAAACTATTGGGGAATTGAGAGATTTTTAGTAATAAGTCTCCCAATCAGCAGAGTATTTTGTAATGCACAGGCAGAAGTTGAAAAAATTACCAGTCCTGCTTTATCATCTCCACCCTAAACACATTTAATCTAGCTCAGAATAAACACAAACAGTTTGGTTAAAAAGTATGAAAAGTTTATTCACAAAATCTTGTGCATAGTCTACACAGGTTCAATTCTTGAAGAAAGGTAAGACGAAAATAAAAACTCACATGCTTACAAAAAAACATGCTGCTGGAGGATAAAAAAACCACATGCTTGTAGGGAAGCAGAAGAAAAGGGAAGAGGAAGAGAACATGCAAGGGGAAGTGGATGTTGGCCCTTTTCGCATGGGCTTTCTGTTGCGCGAGAGCCCCCTGTGCCTCGCGGGAGTGGGAGCATCGCTCTGCACGACGCACTCCCACTTCCGCGGCGCTCACGGGGCTGAAGCAGTGCAAGTGCGTATTTTTTTATTTTCGGCTGGAACCAAAAATAAACGGCGCTCGCGCAAGGCTCCCGGCGGCGCCTTGCACTTACCAGAGTGCGGAGCGCCGTCGCAGGTGAGCCTGTCGCGCTTCCTCCCCGCTTCCGCCCCCAGCGCCTCCTACAGCTCCCAGGGAGCACTGCAGAAGCTGGGGGCGTGGCTGAAGTGCGCCCGTCACGGAAAAAGACGCCAGGTGCGGTAAGGAGGCGGGGGGAAGCAGCGGCGTTTTGGGAGACGGTTGTCGCGCGAGCCACCCTCCTCCGTCGTGCAAGCGCCGGCGCTGCGAAAAGGGCCGTTGACCAAACAACAGGAAGTTTACTCTAGGCAGTCCCTTCTATTCCTACAATAAATACACAAATTAAGTATTCAGTTAATTAAAGCATGCAAAAGTTTGCATTCCCAACAAAAACTGCTGTGAGGAGAGCATAGGG
Organism: Ctenosaura bakeri; assembly: GCA_948474755.1. Classification (NCBI taxonomy): domain Eukaryota; kingdom Metazoa; phylum Chordata; class Lepidosauria; order Squamata; family Iguanidae; genus Ctenosaura; species Ctenosaura bakeri. The sequence goes on along the minus strand of CAOLHI010003610.1, from coordinate 51,180 downwards.
CCCTGAATACCAAAGCAATTTTATATTTAAATTATTTTTTAATTTTTGTTAGAAACGGCCACTTCTAACTGATAAGGATCCAGTACTACTATTTAAAATAATCTGTGCAAACTGGGGAAAAAAAACAAAACATTAACACTCTCCCCCAACTCAAAATCAGTCAGTCAATGAATGAATGAATGAATGAATTGAATTATGTGGCTGAGAAATCTACAGTACATCCACTTAGGTTATGTTTTCAAAAGCAAACTCACAAAGGCACATGCTGAGAAATAAAGTCATTTCATGTCAGTTCTTTCACTGGTGTACTTTTATTTCTTTTAAAGGATTATTGTTGGTAGTACTACTAATGCTGAGTGCTTTTGTTCCAAGGTGATGTGTGATTCCACCAATCTGGTAAATCTGCTCCAGGCTTTAGTCAGAACCTTAAAGGAACTGCTTGAACCCACTTCCTAAAAAAAGTTTGCCACCTTGAATATCTCCTTTAAAGAGACCAAAACAAAGAGCAGATTCAACAACTACTGCTGAAGAGTACACTGCTGTTTTGCTTGTATTGTGAACAAATGGTTCCTTGGTATTTACCACAACTCTATGCTGCTGTCTGAAATAACAAGGAGGATATTTCAGTGAGGGCTAATTCACATGTGCATCTTTATTGCAGTATCACTTGCAATAATACAATGAGATAGTACAGGGTAAACAACACAGATACAACTTCTTCCTCATAGTCTCCAGACTCACACCTGTGTGTTCACCACCTGTGAAGAGCTAGGTTTCAAAATTCTAAACCAAGCAAAAAGGATCTTTAACAGGAACACTTTGGCAAGAATGTACTATGTGTGTGTACCTTCAAGTTCCCTGCCGATTTATGCCTATCTCATGGATTTCATAGAGTTTTCTTAGGCAAGAAATACTCAGAGGCAGTTTTCATAGAATCACAGAATAATAGAAGAGACCACAGGGGCCATCCAGTCCAACCCCCTGCCATGCAAGAAAACACATCAAAATACTCCCAACAGATGGCCAACCAGACTTTGTTTAAAAACCTCCAAAGAAGGAGACTCCACCACACTCTGAGGCAGCATATTCCACTACTGAACAGCTCTGAACATCAGGAAGTTCTACCTGTGGTATAGGTGGAATCTCTTTCCCTTTAGTTTGAACCCATTGCTCCTTGATCTAGTCTCTGGAGCAACAGAAAACCAAGCCTGTTCCATCATTGATACGACATCCTTTCAAATATTTAAACATGGCTATCATGTCCTCTCTTCTCTTCTGCAGATGAAACATACCCAGCTCCCTAAGCTGCTCCTCATAGGGCATAGCTTCCAGACCCTTCACCATTTTGATTGCCTTCCTCTGGACACATTCCAACTTGTCCAGTTCCTTTGCCAGCTCCCTCCTCTGCCTACAGCACCTGGACTTCATTGGTGGTTCCCCATTCAAATAGTAACAAGACCAGACTCTGCTTAGTTTCTAAGATCAGATCGGATCTACTGCCTTGTGCTAACCATCCCTCAGAGGACTTGGCTCTTCCTGATCTCCATTTGATCTGTCATAAAATCAACGCCATAAATTTTCTCTGTTTGTTGATAGGAAAATAATTCTTTGTTAATTTCATTCCTGAACTAAGCAAGAATTAATTTTACTTATTTTCTTCTTGCTGCAAGAAATTCTTCAAAACCATCCAATTTTCAAAGACGATTCAAGTTCAGGACTTCTTCTGTGCAGAATTTGCATATGGTTCTTTTGCACAGAAGACATATTTTTCTACACAGAAAAATTATTTTTGGTGCACAAAATGTTTCTGGCTGCACAGAAAATGCTACAATTGCAGGCTTCTTTTATACAGTTTTTGTATCTTTTTTCCTTGGAGGAAACTGCATTTTCTGCACAGAAAAGTATTTTAGCACAGAAATGCATGTTCGAATTTCATGCAGAATACTTCCTGAACTAGGAGGATTCTCATCCATCCAAGATCCTCCTTGTCAGTGTCCACCAGCCCTTAAGAAATATTTTTTACCACATTTTAAAAAATAAATATTTTACATATTTTTTTCTGCTTGTTGGAAATGTCTCGTCTTCATATCACATATCTTCATGTTATTTTTGCCTTGTATGTTCTTTTTTATGTGAACCTCTCTCTATAGGTGATTGTCTTGTCTTAATCTATCATCTTGTCTCCAGTTATTATTGGCATAGACTATCAGAAGTGGAAAATGATTAATGTAACATCATAGTACTTTATATGAGCCTCAACAAATACTTTATTTCTAATATTACTATAATAAAAGATGCAGTTCGTTTTATAACTGCTGGGTTGACCTGAGTTTTCTAAAGTCATTGATAATAAATAAGACCCTGCTACCATAAATAAACTGTTTAGTTCTGAGGGAACAATTAAGACTCTATCTCTTTTATACAAAGGTGGTGGTTAAAGGGTGGAGTAGAGGCTAAGTAAAAGTGTCAAGGTAACTTATTAGGTTGGAATTGCAAAACAAATCTGAGCACAAATAGGGGCCTGTCTCTCTCTCACAAAACACAAAAACACTATTTTATGCTGTTGAAGAGTTCTGACATGGTTGGGAAGACCAAAATGGAATCAAGGGCACCAAAATACCTTGAAACAGTATTAGAGAAAAGTTGAGGGAGATAGGGGAAAAAATAGTTCCAACATGATATTAAAAAAAGAGGAAAGGTTATGATGGAGAAAACAAGACACTTGTTAGACTTTGGGATTAAAGGTGGATCTGGGGAAATTGATGTTTTACCCTCAGAAGATTGCCAAATTCTATAGGCTGCTGACTTCATCACTTTCTCAGACACCAAGTTCCAAATTCAATAATATAACAGCAAAACAAGCATCTTAAAGTGCTTAAAGGATTTTATATATTCCCTCATTTATCCTTACATCTCTCCTTTAAAGATGAGCAGGAATATACTCTTCAGATTAGGCAGTCTGGAATGAGGGAGACTGAGAAAGAATTACTTGTTTAAGGGAATTTAGTCAGTTAATGAAAGAAGTGGGATTTCCTGGTTCACAGCTTAGTAAGAATGCTCAAGGTTGATCTTTCTTCACTGTAATATGAACTGAACTGATCCCTTCCTCCCATACTAATGTATGGGTGTGAGCATAATTATCCACTGGCACTTACTGAATGTGCTGGTGCAGCAATTAGCGCTCTCTCAAATTAATATATTTTTTTATTTAAAAGGCAATATTTGAGACAATATACAGTTAGAAACACGTAGAAGGTGAGTACATAAACAGTTATTTAAATACAAATTTTCATGAAGCACTTTACAGATTAGTGATGGAAAGAATATTTGAAAATATTTTTTAAAAAAAATATTGTTAAAAATGGCTTTCACTAGTGATGGGAAACCTGACAAGGAGGATCAAAGATGGTGGATGAGAATCTTTGCAGTTCAAGAGTCATTTTGTGCAAAAATGCATGTGTCAGGGTGGGGGTGGAATTGAGCAGAAAATGATATATTCTGATTAGAAAATAGCATGTTCTGAAAAACAACTCACTTTTTTTTTCACAGAATGAGATGTGAACTGCAAATAGCTTTTGAAAGCTATACAGTTTTTGATGGACTTATCCCAAGGAGGAAAATTATAAAATTACTCATTCTTGCCTGCAAGAATGAAACTTATGAAGATTTACATCCCTACTGCAAATTAATGTAGAATATGTGATGGTGTGGCCTTATGAGTGAAAATATACAAAAGCAATATGGACTAGAAACTCAGCTTAGTCACTTAGCACTAACCACATGCCATGTTAAATGGATGACTGCTTTTAATGTATTTATCTATTTTTAAAATAGCTATACAAAGTTGGAATGTAGGGTGAACAGGCCTGGTATACATAGAGAAGAAGAGTTTAACTATTTCCTCTTCTCATGCAATCCTGAAGAATACCATCCCTGGAAGCTGCCATTTACCCCAATAGCAAAGCTGTCATTTTGTGCTAAAACTAGTTTCCTTCCTGGAGCCAATGGTGGCTTCCAAGACAAAATCTCCATTGAGACTCTAAGGCCCTTTTCGCATGGCATTTTTAAAGCGTATTAGGCACGCTCCCTTCCTCCTTCACGAGCCGCTGTACCGCATGACGTTCTGGCGAACCAGGTGCTATCACAGCCATGGATAATGCTGATAGCGCATTTTCTTATTTTTGCCTGAAAGGCGAAAATAACCTCCCTTTCACACATCCGTCACACGACCAGAGAGCCTGCAGAGCAGTTGCCCAGTGTGCTTCCGGGAAGTACCCAGGAGTGGGCGGGGTGTGGGCAGTCCCTGCTGCCTGTCCCTCATGCCGCAGCTCCCAGGGGACGCTCTGCCCAGCAGCAGGCCAGCTGCTGCCCCCATCGCAGCAGGGAACACTGCATGACACATCGCCGCAAGAGGTCACCCAGGGGCTGTGTTGCCACTCACACTTGAGATGATAGCAGCCCCGGGGTCCGGCCGACTGTGGGTTTTTTTAAAAACCCAGTGCTATTGTCAGCACATTAGTGTTAGCACGTTACCAACATAGTATGAAACAGCCTGTTGGCAGGATCTATCGTGCTAACGTTAGCACGATAGTTGACAAAACAATAAAAAAAAGAAAATCCACAGACCAATCAGGGGTAGTGGGGCGGGGGCAAGGTGGGACCTGGGCGTGGCCCAGGACACTGACATGCAGACAAGGCACTGGGCAGGGACTGGTGCTCTCTCACAAATGCCTTACTGTGTGCAGACTGCAAGGGGCTCTCTACTGGGCCTCTTGCGATATTGGCAATATCGTGAGGGCTCTAGTTCATCACGCTATCAAGGTAAGGTGTGAAAAGGGCCTAAGAGAGGGAAAAGGTTAGCCCCTTGCAGGTGCTGTTTAAAATACACACACATATACACAAACACCCCTGATATGTGAAATGCAACTATGCATTTAATGTGATGTGTATTTTCACCTTTAGTTGAAGACAACATTAAACCACTCCCTGGATGATTTGCAGTAGATTAGGAGTTTCCAAACCTACATTATTTAACATTAGGAGCAACAAAAGGACTCTCTCCACCTAAATTATATTGTTGAACTGTAGCAAGCTTGGAGTAATGAGGAGTGGATTTGTATATGTGTGCTGTGCAGTTCTGATAATGAAAACACATTACTGGGCTGAAAATTCCTTAATTGTATGTGTACTTCACTTGCACCAGGCTCTGGTTAGTGGATCTACAGTTTCAATTAAAAAAATCAAACCTGAAACCTGCCCACCACTGTATAGAGCTACACTGTAGTAAGTACCAAGCAACCTTCCCCCAACATTTGCTCAATGTGTTTTTTAATTGCGGTAGTAGTTGAATACTGATTGTAATACAAAATGACCTGATTTAGGGTGGTGAAAAGAACTAATGCAAAATGTTCTGAAGAACTGATCACTATCATAAAGAAGCAAATGTATAAACTCCAGTTTGTCAATTGAAATGGAGATTTCCCAAATTTAGAGAAAAAGTGTCAACTGCAAGCTTGTATATTTTTACATAAAATAGCTAGTCCAATAAAAGATACTGCCTTTTCTGTTACAACTTTCAATTTCTCTGTGGCTCTCTATGCAGGAAAAAAACCCTACATTTTAAAATCTCTGTTCATTTCACATTATTGTTACTGCAAAATTGTAATTGAGACTATTAATCGCCATGTCAGAAACGCTTGGGTTGGCTTGTCCTTCCTTTTTTAACACACTGTTCTCTTCTTATGAGTCTACTTTATTATTTCCTGTTGAGTTTTAGCAGATTTCTCAGAAACAGAAATTCTCCAAGGAGCCAAATGGTCTTAAACAGAATGTGTCATAGAAAGTCTCCCAGAGGCTGTACAGTTAGCTACGCAATATCATCAGGCAGTATGCTCTGTTGATTTTCATGGTACTTGCTTCCAAAGTACTAGGTACTAGGTTACTTCAAAAGAACTATGCTGGGCCTGGGGTATAAAGCTTCCCCAGGTGAAAGAGAAATAGACAAAAAGCAACATACGTTTGGGCTCCTACAACAAGGGAGAGACAAATGTAACAATAAGCAAGTACAGATATATCAGTGTTCCTTTAGCAGCCTTGGAAGAGTTAAACCCTTTGCCAATTTTCCCACTGAACAAGCAGTAAGGCTCAATAGGGTTGTGTAACCTTGAAGCAAAGGCCTGAAGTCACTTGCAAGGCAATTGTGTTAACGATTAACACTTCATAGAGAGCCAGCATAGTGTAATGGTTTGAGCAGTGGACTACAACTCTAGAGACTAGGATTCAAATCCCTGCTCAGCCATGGAAATTCATTGGGTGACCTTGGGACAAATCGTGCTGTCTCAGCCTCAGAGTAAGGCAAAGACAAACCCCCTCAAAACAAATCTTGCCAAGAAAACCCCATGATGAGTTCACTTTAAGATTGCCATAAGTTGGAAACCACTTGAGGTTGCACGACAACGACAACAGCATTACTACTTCATACTTCCCCAGCACCCCAACATTTGCTAGTAGGGCATGTGAAGGCAATACCAGCTAGGAAAGACCATAGTGACCACTGAATAGTCCTTTCCATTCCCATCCAAGCAAAGCGTTCTGGAAGAATAGAATGTTCAAGATGCCCAGGGCCTCTGAGTGGTTTAGAGAAACCAACAGGGAGGTACTATTTGACTTTTCTCAACATGGTTCTTGTGAAGTGGACTCAAAGCAGTTTCCATTTAAAGTCAGATGAGAATCCATACTCTTCAAGGATCCATATGAATTTTATCCAGAGATATTTAGACTTAGGTCATCACTACTAAGAAAGGCATTAAGAAATGTTATGTCTCATTCAATCCAAAGGAAAAAAGAAAGAATCTTATGTGGAAAGAAAGCAATAGACACTCAGGAATCTGGTGGAGTGTCCCTTCCTATCAGATACCAGGACTACAAATCTAAGAATCTCCCAGAAGGCAACTGGTGCTACATACATATTCCCAGCTAAGAAGATACACATATCTGGAACAAATCCTCACATCAGAGAATACCCCCTACCCTAGTAAGCACTGAGAAAGCTCATCAACCAACAAAGATTGGATCAGATACAACTTCAGATTCAAACAGTACATCTAGGTCAATATCTTCACACTTTTAGCATACTGTAAATACACAAAAATATTGGATCTTGCAGTTGTCCAGCTAAGGTTCCCAGATTTTAGGGTCCGGTCCTGAGTTTCTGGTCATAGAATCATAGAATCATAGAAATTCAGAGTTGGAAGAGACCACACAGGCCATCCAGTCCAACCCCCTGCCATGCAGGAACACCCTCAAATCAATCCCGACAGATGGCCATCAAGCCTCTGCTTAAAAACCTCCAAGGAAGGAGACTCCACTACACTCCGAGGCAGCAGATTCCACTGCCGGACAGCCCTGACTGTCAGGAAGTTCTTCCTGAGGTTCAGGTGGAATCTCCTTTCCTGCAGCTTGAATCCATTGCTCCTTGTCCTGGTCTCTGAAGCAGCAGAAAACAAGCCCTCTCCTTCCTCTACATGGCATCCCTTCAAATATTTAAACATGGCTATCATGTCCCCTCTTAACCTCCTCTTCTGCAGACTAAACATACCCAGCTCTCTAAGTCTATCCTCATAGGGCATGGCTTCCAGGCCTCTCACCATTTTGGTCGCCCTCCTCTGGACTTGCTCCAGCTTGTCAATATCCTTCTTGAATTGGGGTGCCCAGAACTGGACACAGTATTCAAGATGGGGTCTAACCAAAGCAGAGTAGAGTGGTACCAGTACCTCCCTCGATCTAGACACCATACCCCTCTTGATGCAGCCAAGAATTGCATTGGCTTTCTTGGCTGCCGCATCACACTGCTGACTCATGTTCAGCTTGTGGTCTATGAAGACTCCTAGATCCCTTTCACACGTACTGCTATCCAGCCACGTGTCCCCCATCCTATATTTGTGGATTCCATTATTTCTGCCTAAGTATAGGACCTTACATTTCTCTCTGTTGAATTTCATTTTGTTCGCCCTGGCCCAGAGCAAGGAGGAGGAACCTTAGAGTGAGAGTCTTATTCCCTTTCTGCACAATGCTGATACATCACAGTAGCATCATATTGTCATTTTTACATCTGCACATTAAACCGGTTTGACATTGTCCTGTCCTCTGTGGTTCCGCACGAGTTATGGTCTTAGCACAGTTAACAATGACATTAAACTGATGTATTGTAAAAACCGAAAAACTCCAATGTAAACTACCCAAACCATTTCTGCTGCATTTTTTCCTACATGTAAAAGCATTACATCAATTCACACCACTTGCGCTAAAATGTAGGAATGGTTTCTACAGTGTTTTTTTTAATTGACCAATCAGCGGCAGGGGGATGGAGTGAGTGGGGGGATAGGAGTTCCATGAGAATTGACAATGCAGAAGCTACAAACGATTTTCTCTGCTTTACTTTGATAGAAACCAGAGGGCATGCAGATAGGAATCAGGGAAAGTCAGACTAAAAAACACCGCTCATGACACGGGGTGACACACTCCTCCTCTCTAGTGCGGAAATGGCCTTAGCTTGAAAATGGTGTGTGTTTGTTAGACTGGCTGGTTTGTTTTTTTACTTTAGTGGCATACTCTCTGGAATGGTGCTTGAAGCATAAGGTATCAGACTTAATGACATCACTAAACGGCTACCTCTTGTAACATTACCAGAGCTTACCCTCATGAAAATCAGGAGGGGTCATTTCTATGTCTCCAGTTTTAGTCCCAACATCCCAGGGTCATTGATAGTCCTGACCTGGAAACCCTATATGCAAACAATTGTGCAATGGGCATCACATTTCTTCAGCTAAATCATCATGTAACAATTGATTAGCTCCACACTCAGTGAGTTCAAAGTGAGAACAAGGGTTATGTGTGAACTTGAGGAACGATTGCACTAGAAACCATATTTACATGACCTCTAAGGAAGGTTACATTGTAGGACCACATTTATGCAAGCTCTGTTGTGCTTGCATGTCTATTTTTTACACTAGTGTAATGTCCTAAGAGGACACTGACCTAAGATCCACATTTCTTCAGTTATCAACCTTCCTCCATGTTAGAACCATAGAGTTGGAAGAGATCACAGGGCCCATCCAGTCCAACCCCCTGCCATGCAGGAACACACATCAAAGCAATCCCAACAGATGGCCATCCAGTCTCTCTTTAAAAACCTCCAAAGAAAGAGACTCCACCATACTCCAAGGCAGCATATTCCACTACCGAACAGCTCTGACCATCAGGAAGTTCTTCCTGAGGTTCAGGTAGAATCTCCTTTCCTGCAGTTTGAATCCATTGCTCCTTGTCCTAGTCTCTGGAGCAGTGAAAAACAAGCCTGCTTCCTCCTCCACATGACATCCCTTCAAATATGTCCCCTCTTAACCTCCTCTTCTGCAGACGAAGCATCCCCAGCTCCCTAAGCTACTCCTCATAGGGCAGACCCTTCACCATTTTGGTTGCCCTCCTCTGGACACACTCCAGCTTGTCAATATCCATCTTGAACTGAGGTGCCCAGAACTCGGCATAGTGTTCCAAATGAGGTCTAATCAAAGCAGAACAGAGTGGTACCATTACATCCCTCAATCTAGACATCAAACTCCTATTGATGCCACCAAGAATCATGTTGGCTTTCTTGGCTGCTGCATCGCACTGCTGACTCATGTTCAGCTTGTGATCTACCAAGACTCCTAGATCCCTTTCACCCATACTTTTATCCACATGTCCCCCATCCTATATTTGTGCCTTCCATTTTTTCTGCCTAAATGCAGGACCTTACATGTGTTTCTGTTGAAATTCATTTTGTTAGCTTTGGCCCAGCTCTCCAATCTGTCAAGATCATTTTGAATTTTGATCCTGTCCTCTGGCATATTAGCAACCCCTCCCAATTTGGTGTCATCCACAAATTTGACTTCATCCAAGTCATTGACAAAGATGTTGAATAGCACTGGGCCCAGGGCAGAACCCTGTGGCACCCTACTAGTCACTTCTCTCCAGTATGAAAAGCAGTCATTGGTGAGCACCCTTTGGGTTCGTTTGACAAATCCACCTGGCAGTAGCCCTGTCTAGCCTATATTTTACTAGCTTCTTTGCAAGAATGTCATGGGGAACTTTGTCAAAGGCCTTACTGAAATCAAGATATGCTACATCCACAGCATTCTCTGCATCTATCAAGCTTGTAACTTTATTGTAAAAAGAGATAAGATTAGTCTGGCATGAATGATTTCTGAGAAATCCATGTTGATTTTTAGTGATTATGGCATTGATTTCTAAGTAATTACAAACTGACTGTTTAATGATCTGCTCTAAGATCTTCCGTGGTATTGATGTCAGGCTGACTGGGTGATAATTATTTTGGTCTTCTTTTTTTCCCCTTCTTGAAGATGGGGACAACATTTGCCCTCCTCCAGTCTGCTGGGACTTCTCCTGTTCTCCAAGAGTTCTCAAAGATTATTGTGAGTGATTCTGAAATGACTTCTGCTAGTTCTCTTAATATCCTTGGATGTAATTCGTCTGGCCCTGAAGACTTGAATTCATCTAGTTTAACCAGGTATTCCTGCACTACTTCTCTACCTATTCTGTGCTGCATTTTCCCCTCTTCCTCACCTGCTCCCCACCCCCCAAGTTGAGTACTTCTTGTCAGGAAAAAGTGGGGGTGCATGCCATAAAACATTAGCATGACCCACCTGGCTGGGCTTAAACAGAAGAGTAAAAAACCTTGCAAGTCCCATAAGGCTGCCAGTAATGACGCCACGCAGCAGAGTCTAATTACTATCCAGTTTATTGTAGGCAAAAGCTTAATTACAAGTTAGCTAAGTGAAGTCCATGTCTCCAGCACAGGAGAGCATACACAGAGTACTACATGATAGCAATACCAAACAGCAAAAGAGAGAAGAGCAAACACACTACAGTCATGCAAGTCTGTTCCAAACAGCCCCTTTTTGTACATCAACACATTCCTCACAGTTACATTTGGTGAGAACACATTCCAGTTCAGCCATAACAACATGTATGAGACACAAGGACACATGTGTTTACACTAGGCAGGAAGTAGGCATGTTTTGGGAACAGAAGCAGAGCAAGACTCCCAGCTGCCAAGTCACCTTGACTTGGGCTGGGAATAAGAGCACAGGAATTTAAGACTTAGTTGCCATAACAGCGAAGTCAACAAGACTGTTAACTCTTCACTCACTGCCAGCAGACAGGGCTTCCTGTGGCAGTGTATGTCAACACTTCTATCCTTTTGGGAGAAAACTGAGGCAAAGAAGATGTTGAGTAGTTCTGCCTTTTCTCTTCCCCCTGTTAGTAATTGGCCATCTTCTCAGCACAATGACCTTATCGTTTTCTTGGTTTTCCTTTTGCTGTGGACATATCTATAAAAGCCCTTTTTATTATTTTTAATGTCTTTGGCAAGCCTGAATTCATTCTGCACTTTAGCTTTTCTGACTTTCTTCCTACATATCCTGGCTATTTGGTGGTTTCACCATTCTTCCATTTCCTGTACATACTTCTTTTAACATTTAGCTCACTTGAGAGTTTTTTAGTCAACCATTCTGGTTTCTTTAGACTTCTGCCATTTTTCCTCCTTATTGGTGCAGTTTTAAATTGTGCCTTCAGAATCTCACTTTTAAGAAACTCCCATCCATCACGAACTCCTTTCTCTTTCCATATTCTTGACTGTAGAATTTCAGCAAGTTAACTCCCTAAGTTTATCAGCTTTTTAAAAATCTAGAATGTGTATCGGCTACACTTGGCTTGGCTGAATGACAAATTCCAATAGAGCATGGTCACTCCCCCCTAAGGATACCCCACCTCCACCTCATCATGTTCTTGAGTCATCTCAGAGGAGCAACACCTTCTGACCTTACTCACAACCATTGCCAGCATTATTCAGAAGACCTGTAAAAAGAATTGTAACATGGGTAACTGTGGAAAACTGTGGCCCTTGGTTTATTTTATTTTCTATTAGATGCAACTCCCACATTTCCTCACCATTGGCTATGCTAGCAAAGGCTGATGGGAGCAGTAAGCAAAAAACATCTCAAAGGCCACTGTAGTTCTGTCATGTCCTATAGGAAAATAGGAAGATGTCTTATAACAAAAGAAACCATTGGTCCTATTTAGATCAGCATTATATAAGCTAGGTGATAATGGCAATCAATGATTTCAAATAGAAGCTTCCCTAAGATCTATCTGGGTATGCCAGGGATTGGACCTAGGAACACTTACCAGCAAGCCATGTGCTCTGCCACTGAACTATGGCCCATCTGGAAGCAAATGCTCACAAACCAACTGGAGGTGCAGATGTCAGCACTGCAACTTTTTGGGTTGGAGGTGATGAATGAGCCCCATCAGCTCACTACAATTCTTACTGGCCAGGCATGATGAAAACTCAAACAGACTCTGCTGACATGCTACCCTGGGAAAGATTAATTGCTCACAATCCTCACTTCACCACTCCTCCTCTCTCTCACATGTCACTGGTAATCAAAGAATAAGTGCAGCAGTCAGGACTTGCGATGATAAATAGTTAGAGAGGCCGTATTCTTCACAGACATAGATTTACCCTTCCTGTTTGATTCCCATGGAAGTTTTATTTATGGCCAACAGGCCCACCGTGATTACAGAAAGGGAAATGGGGGAGGGGATGGACTAAGAAAGACTAAGTAAACACAGAATAGTAAGTACAAGTGTACAAAACACTACATGGAATAAATGCCTAGGAAAAATAATGCTGTCTTAACCTGAGTAAAATTTACTGGGGATAGCTAAGGAATGTCATTTCTTTGAATATTATGTGGCTGAATGCCACAGTACAAAGAGGTGAAAAAAAATCCACACCACTCGGTTTGTATGGGACAATTCAAGTATTGATCAACTTTGGAGCATATTCATCCATTATTTCCACTGATCATAAAAACAACAGAAGATTTGTTGCTGTTGTTTGGTTTTAATTTCCCTTACACTTCCCCATGGCTCCCAAGTCTAAGCACACCAAGGTCAAGGCATGGGACACCAATTCTTGCTGTAAATACAGTTGGCTGTATGATAAGCTGGAATCAGCACCTCCATGAATCAAATGCAGGTACCCACTTTCGGTGGAAGGTCATAAGCTTTCAAGGGACTGGAATAATATCTTCACCAGAAATCTTGAGACCAAGTGGAAGGGGGCAAAATGCCAGAAGTCACCCAAGGAGTCCAGTGTAGTTCTGACATTCCACCCAATCACACTAACATTTGTCAGATGTTCTTTTCCTAGACAAAACATAAGTACAGTAGCTGTAGAAATTTCTCTCAGGGTAATGAGTGCCTTAGCTTACCTATGGCCACTGACTAATTAGGGGGAAAAATGGCCAGGCTTCTTCATGTGCCTTCAACGACTCATAGCATTGAAATAAGCATGAGCTATGACTACGTATTAATGCCTTCCTACCAATTTGTTCTTAAATTCACATCAAGTAAAACAGAAAAGAAAAGAAAAAGCTGACAACTGTATTCCAGTATTGATTAGTGACATAATTCTTCACTAATTTTCTTCTAAAAAGAAATACGATAAGTAATTTCAGATATTTTTGCCTAGCTGTAAGAAAATCTGCAAAAGCCACACTGTTTTTGAAGCCTGTTCACATGTTGGGTAGTTTCTGAGCAGTTTTGGTGCAAATGTGTAAAAAAAAAATTTTTTTTTCATGGAAAGTGCTCTTTCCTTTCGAGAAAAGACTGTAATTGGAAACTTATTCTGTGCAAAATGCATATGTGGTTGATTTACACAGAAAGCAACATTTTGTGTGCAGGAAACAGTATTTTTCTCTTTTTTGGGCAAAAAACCCTCATGCCTGTTTTGTGCAGAATAAGCTCCAAAATGCAAAGATTATTATCAGTCCAGGATTCTTCTCATGAGGGTTTCTCAATACTCAAAAGAGTTTTGCTTTTGTAATATTTTCAAACACCTTTCGATCCCTAGAAATGAGTGCTAATGTTGGGTGGACTTCACTCCCTGCTACATTTCATAATGTTACTCTGTCATGATGATGAATGCTTCTTGATTATGTTATGGTTGTGGACACTGCACTCTGGTATAAATCTTATCCTATGCTGGAAATGCATACTATGTCATTGTAATAAGTAATCATCTTGGAATAGCCAAAGGCTTGGATTCCCACCATGTGCTACATGTCATCATATGTAAAACCTTGTGCATAATTTGAATAATTGTTGCAAGCGTGCAATGAGATGTGAGTCTATTGTCATAGTATGCTAGAAGATGATTATATTCATATTACTTTTGATATAGGGTTCTGCTATAGCTGGTTCTGTTAGAGCTTTGTTATATGTTATCTGCCTTGCTGGAGAAATATGTTACATCTTCTTCTTGATATGTGTTACTATGTAGTGTCAAGTTACTCCCATACTGCATATGATCCTGATGTTCCATGCTACGTTATTGTAATACTACAGTGTACCATGAACTTTGCTGTATGTGTGCATTAAGGATTGATTATCAATGGTTACTCTTATGTTTTGATGCATTACCCTTTGCTATATACTTTGCTTATCCTTGCTATATGTAGTAATGTCCTGCCATGTGTTAAGCAGGTCTAGTTAGTGCATGTGTTTAATCATGTTTAATGGGATTATTATTTACTATGCTTAAAGGTCTCCATATTATGTTACATGTACATATTGCTGTTTGCACATAACATGTTTAGTGCTTGCTAAATTGTAGAAGGGGTGCTGGATTTTGAAACTTTGGACTTTGGACCCACCAAGACTGACAGAAGCTTCTAATCTTGTATAGCAGACCACCAGGGGCTTTGTAAACCTTGTATTTTGTGTTGGGCTTTCAACTATTGGACAATTCCAATATGTATCTTTTTACTATATGTAGCCTGGGGAGACATGTTTACAGACCTGCTGTCACAAGCAATTCAACGTATACTACCACAATCAAATAACAATTTCATAGACCATTTCCATACCACGCTATTATAGTGCTATTATTCCACTTTCAACATCCTGTGGAATGCAGGGTGTTGTAGTTTAGGGTGGGCATGTAGAATTCTCAGCCAAAGAGCTTGTTGGCCTTGGTAAACTACAAACCCCAGAATTCCACAGGCTGTTGGAAGTGGAATAATAGCACTACAACAGTGTAAGGCAGACATGGCTTTAGTTTCTCAAAGTGAAATATAGAGAGGGATAAATATGCGTAACAAACTGATATTTTCAGCTCCAGAATCAGTGTGTTATCCAGTCACGTATACTTCCCTAACCTTATTTTTTAGCCAAAAATAATGTTGATTCAAGAAGCTGCAAGTGGAAGCAGGAGAACAACAGGGGTTGCCTGATGGCCTTTTCACACCTCATAATTATAGCACTGTAAATCCACTTTAACAGCAATGGAAACATGCTGTGGAATCCTAAGATCAGCACTTTAGGAAGGGGAATGTTGAATTCTCTGCCAGAAAACACAAAGGTCTCACCAAACGACCAACCCCAGGTTTCTATAGAATGTAGCCATGGCAGTTAAAATCAAATTATAATACTAATATTGTGCCATGTGAATGATATTCTTCTTGGTAAGCTTTGTGTTCAAAATTAGGTCTTTGTGGTACTTTTCTTTGGCTGAAAGAGAAATATTAGCAACCATATCTTTAACCTGTAGAGGAAAATGAGGTTGGAGCTGGGGTAGAAGATGAGCCCCAGGGAACATGTTCGTTCTCCCTTTCTCTTCTCATGGCTGACCTTGGACAAATTAATTTTTGGACTACATCTCCCAGGATGCCTCAGTCAGCATGGCCACTGGCCACGGGGGTGAGGGGATTGTGGAGCTAGAGTCCAAAGATTTGACTTTTTCTGAACTTTATTTTCAATAATCCTTTCCTGAAACGTGCAGGCATTTAAAATTGTTTTGTTTGTACTTTTTCTAAAGATGGAGGAAACTGTTGTCACATCTAATTTGGACTTCTAAGCCAAAAACAAATAAAGTGATATAATTGCCCAGAACCACTATCTTGAAGTGTGTTCAAAGTGCCACAGTAAGTAGTTGTATGTCCTTTTAACATGCTCGCTATAGAATTAATTCAAGAGTGGGGGAAAAAAATCACCATTTCCACTTTTTTTTTTAAAGCCACATTATTCAAAGTTCTGTGAGCTGCTTATTCTTGTGTCACTCCAAATTTGCAATTGCTCTAACAGGTTTTCAGGTAGTTTAAGTAGGTCACAAGTGTTGAAAAACAATCTGATTATGTAAGTCGCCTACACAAGTTAGGAAATGTCCCTTGCAAAACTTTCCTCCTTGCTTCCAGTAGCTCCAACACAAGATGATGTTCTTCAGTCAAATTAGTGTAACAGACAATTATTCCAGGTTGTTCCAGGTTGCTTCCAGGATGAAGCAGATATGAATAGAGATTAGCCAACAGACCATTGGTAGTCCTGTGAATTTTCATGAAACAGACACAATGAGACTAGGGAGTTATTTTAATTCACATGTGGTGCTTGTAACCCATCTGAGATATTAAGCTTATAAGACAGGTATTACCTGGGCTGAATCTGTTTTTAAAAGAAGACAAAGGAAGAGAAGTCTCTACTCCTTGTAATATAAATTAACTTTTCTCAGGTCCCAGAGTTTAGAGTCTACTACATCTTCCTTCCCTCAAGTACCTTCTAATTTTCACAACCAGAAAAATGGTGCTAAGAAAATCAGGAAACTTTAAGTTGAGTGCTATCACATAAAATAAAGCATGGAAGGAAGAAATTACAGAAGAGAATGGAAGTTTCTCATGAAGATTTTATTTGATGAGCAAAGGGAGACCTATTCAATTATTTATTTCTTTATAATATATATCACACCTTGGTCAATCATGCTCAAGGTGGTATATAAAGTTCTCCTTCTGCCTTTTTATCCTTTCAATATGTGAGGAAGGGTAAGCTGAGAGGAAAACTGGCTGGCCCAAGGTCACACAGTGAGTTTTATATAAAGTTGCCACACTAAAAACTGGAGTGGTCTCCTGTACTTTTAATGGTTGTGTAAAAGAGGGAATTTCATCACGTGTTATGCATTACCTGGTTGTGTCACCTGCTGAAATTCCCTCTTCCTTGCAACTGTTAAAGAGAAAAGGAGTCCTCTCCAGTTTTCAATCTGAGGGTTTTATCACATCAGCCTTTTGTCTCACAGCAATCACCAGTGATGTAGACTCGAGTCAATTGACTCAGACTCAAGTCGGATTTAAGTCACTTCAGTGACTCAACTCAGACTCGACTTGGTAATAAATGATGCACTGACTCTACTCGACTAGAGACTTGTGTATTTTTAGTGATTGTTGCTGCCTTTGGTTCAGTAACAAAATATATTCATCCAGAAACCTTATAACTTTGAACAACGCTTCCATCTCTTTTTGCCTACTGGTCACATGACAATCTCTCTCAAGCCAAAAGTGTGGGCACATTTATCAGAGGGAAACAGCAAATGAGTTAGGCAATGGAATTGAGGCAGGCTTGAGGTCTGCTCAGCAGCCTGACCTTGCTGCATATTGGAGGAGCCTTCTAAAACATTTCCTAAGAGCAGAAGAGAAGACTTGCCCAGAGTGCAAGGTGTATTTCTCAGAGGGGAAAAGCAAATGTGTTAGGCAGTGGGATTGAGGAGGAAGAATCCTTCCTATTCCTCACTTCCAAAGCTGCAGACTCTTTTATGCCCATTGGCACAAAAGTCTCCAGCTTTGGGAAGTGGGGGTAAGAAGGATCCTACTCCCCACTTCTGAAGCTGCAGGTGGCAAAATCACAAATGTGGAGGGCCAACTCTGCTTAAATTATTAAAACTGACTTTATTTGACTCTGTCCTGAAATTCTGGAATATAGATCGGGGTATAAAGTTGGCTCCCAAACTTGAGACTTGACTTGAGACTTGGAGTAAAAGACTTACATGCATCACGGGTAATCACTTTAAGGAAATGGAAACATGCTGATATAGAAACAATCACTTCCACACCTTCTCTGCAATAATTCTATAGTGCCACTTCATGATACCCATTCCCACAATCAATTTTCCACACTGTCTCACTGACCCCATCTTCGTACCTGTGCTGGCACCACATAGTGCATGCATGCTATCTATTTTATTATTTTTGGCTACAATTGCACAATTACATGAAAACAAATAATAATAAAAGAAATATGTACTGGGGAACAAAGTAAAGGCAACTTTTTTCCTATTTCTTTTTTCTTTCTGCTGCAGTTGTGCAATTTCCATTCCCTGGTACATATTTTTTAATTTGTTTTGCCATAATTGTGGAATTGCTGCATGCTGGCAACTGCCACAACAGAACAATTGTGCAATGATAGCAAAACAAATTTAAAAAGGAGATATGTAGCGGGGAATTGAGTAAAAACAGTATTATTCCTATGCACCATGATTTCCTCTTTGTTTGGATACTGGGCTGTGTGTGTATGACCACCCTGCTTCAGGATAGGAAGGGGGAGAAGAGGAGAACCACATACACTCACACCACATGACTGCCAGAATATCAGACCTGGGGCACAATGAAACAATTGCACCAAGAAGCAATAGCTGAACAGCAGCAATACTGGAGTCATTAACAGGCTTTTCCATCACCAAAAAGATGTGATCTAATAATGATGGAAATGCTATGCAACAATGGGAGAGACATGATGAAGTGTGATACAGAAAGATAAAAACACAGAACTAATCCAGTGCAATCATGTAACAAACCTGTTGTGTGATAAAGTCCTGGTTTTATGGCTCAGTGGAAACATCAACTTGGATCTCCCAAATCCCACTCCAACACTTTAATCGCTATAATATACTGACCAAGCAAAAGAATAGAAAGAAATAAGTAGCATAATAAGAAAGAAAACCATCACAAAGAGATTAAATTAAGAGATTAGAAATGAAAACAAGTTATTGGTACCAAACAAAAGATATCCAGTGCAGGCAAACATAGGGGTACATATATGAGTACAGCAGATGAAAAGATGTTTCACTTGAGAAACAGGAAGATCAATGAACGAAATACTATAATATTACAACATAAAAAAGAATGATAATACTGTTGGAAGTGGAAGCTATCAACATATGTATCAACTAATCAGTGGGAGAGAGCAATGGGCAAACAGACAAATGTCGTTCTTGGCATTTTGCCCACTGTAGTTTCTTTGTTGTATGTACTTAGGGCTTTTGCTTCCTTCTGACCCATTGCAGCCATTTCCTCATTTTTCAAGTAAGTTTTGTTCTTTCCTTTATATGAAAAGGATGCAGTCTTGTGTGGTCTAGTCCACAATAATAGATGCTACCCTACCTCAATGCATAGGAATAAGCTCTTGAAGCTCCTGTAACCAAGCTTCTTCTTTCCCAGCCTTGGCTGGATTTTCAGAGTCAATAAAAATACATTGTTGTTTTTACTTGACTATAACAACCCAGCTTATTATTCTTTTTTAATGATGAGCTCATTGCACGAGCTCATTGCACTCTCCTAGAAGAAATACTAAATACACTTAAAGATAGGAATAAGATTCTATGAAGAGCAGATTAAAAGGACAAATTTTGGAAAGGCTACATAGAGTATTGACAGAGCTTAGCTAGTGCAATAATATGAGCTGACAAAGAATGAAAAAGATCAAAGATTAGTGCAAAAAAAGAAATACTTATTGAGAAGAATGACATTTCACATTGCCAACTGAAAATGAAGGCACAAATGAAGTTTTTGAGAAAAACACAATTAATTCTGAGATAATGATCTGGCATCCAGGCATAAACAGCTATAAGAAAACTGCTAATGTTAGTAATATAGGGAGAAAAGGTGGAAACAGAAAAATAGAAATGGATATTAACAGGGTAACTATAAAACTATGAGGCAAAAGAAGAAATGAGAAGGAAGCATATAGTAAGGAAAGAGGAACAATAACTGAGCTCTGCAGGGTCACACCTGACTACATACACCTATTTATTGTAAGCCCCACTGAATTCCTCTGACATCACTGATAAAAAAGTGGAGAAGCAGTATTTGCAGTGATTTAAAAAGGCTTAAAACAGATTATGCTGTAAGAATATCCAGTCTACCAGGCTCCAAAGATCGAAAATAATTTGATGAATTGTATCAAAATTTGAGAATTCTTTCTCCCACATCATGCACACACATTTTCCAACTGCTGTTTCCATCTTTTTTCTCTCAAAAAAACAAAACAAAACAAAAACCCTCTGCTATGGAGGATAAGGTGATATACAATGTCTTTTTTAACAGTTTGTGCCAGGAACCACTAGAAGAGGAGTGTATTCATTTGTCCCGCCAAATATTGTTGAACAGCATCTCCTGATATTCCTTATTGTTGGCCACAGCGAAATGAGCTATTGGGACCTGGAGTCCAACAATATCTGGAGGTCCACCTTGATTCCCTCCCCCCTTCCCAATCTAGAAGCGCACCAGGAAGAGTCACACAAAAGTCTCTGGGATGGAAAAGATCCCACTGCATTCAACAGTTTGGAAAAAGTAGCCTTTTCACATCTTTTGAGACACATGAGAAGAGACTGGCCTCACATTGAGAAATCATACATTTGTGAGGTTTATAAAGCACACCAGGAGAATTCAATATGTATAAAATAATGTTCATTTTTCTAAGTGTGAACAGCTGGAATTGTGCTGACTTCAACAAAAATGCAATTAAAATTTTGCTATGCACTCCTCTTCACAGGGATGAGCTATGGGAGTACCAGGTGCCTGTTGCTACTAGTGAGGTTGCTATTGGTAAAGTGTCTTTATGTGCATTTCCAGAATCAGAAACATGATTTTCAGAGGGATCAAAATACTAACTTCTGCTTTCGTATTACAACTTCTGAATACTTCTCTGGGCTGAATTTTATTCTGTTCTGGAGAAGGCCTGACCACCTCCTCACACTTCTCTTTGGATTTTTACAGTGTGGCCCACAGTTAAACCGTCAATGAAAAGTGAGACTTGTCTGGTCACTTTGGGGATAGGTAGGAATATTTTCCCCTTTTACCTTTTTTCCTCCTGCCTCATATTGTATCTGTAGGGCTAGGACACTTGACTTTGGGCAATGTTATTAAATATGCCGTTATCTGGCAGCTAGCAGGGAGAGAATATAAGTCTTCAATGATCACCTGTGCCACCCTTTTGGTATAGAGTAGGGCTCTAAAACCTCCCCTTGTTATATTCTGGGGTCTGGGGCATTGGAGAAAGAGAGTACCCTTGAGGTTAACCTGGAATCTGGGCTCTCAGAGTTTTGCAGCTTGGGTAGAAGTCCCCTGGGTTATGGTTGGCTCAGGGAGCAACTAAAGAATTTGGTTTGCCCTCGGGGCTGAGGTACTTCACCCAAAGAAAGGCTGAGGAGATTGGCAAGGGGTTGACATCTGGCCTCAGCTGGACCTGCATTGGGTTGCTCTCCTCTCTTGCTTCATTTCCAGGCCAACTCATCTTAAATAGGTTAGGTCAAATAAATTGAGCTTTATTTAATCAAATGTTCTGTGTCTGGTCTCATTATTGGTTGGTTTTTAGTGTCTACATACCATTCAATACTCCTTTTCTCTGTATTTCTTCCCCCTCTTTTTGGATGGCTGCTATTAGTGCCTCCACCACCAAAACCAGACTCAATTCAGAACAAACTATTCAGTGAGATCACATACTTTATACCATGATTACTTAGTGATTGTATTTAGAGATACAAATCTTCATAAATTTCATTCTCCCAAGCAAAAATGAATAATTTAATATTTTTCCCCTCCCTGCAACAAAGTCATCAAAAACTGAATAGTGGTTATTCAGACTTTGGGATTCCTTCCTTTCTTCCTTCTTTTTTTTCCAACAAAAAAAGAAAGAGATTATCTACATAAAAAACAAATTTGCCACTCAGGGAAACAGCATTTTCTGAATCTATCTGAAGGAAGAAGAAAAAAAACCTGAAAAGAAAATAGCTTTTTCTGCCCAGAAATTTTGTTCTCTACATATAAAATACTGTCTTCCCTGCAGGGAACTTTCTGCACAGAAAATCAGCATGACCCTATCCTTCAGCCAGAGAAGGAGAAGTTGGAAAGAACTTGCTCCCACCTCCCTCCGTCCCCAGAAAGAATATTTTATTCCAACTGTTACTTGTCCTGGGGCTGTAGAACAGAAGAGAAACTCTATGAATCAAGTAGAAGTCTAAAGGGTGCTGCAAAGCTAACTCACTCAGAACAAGTAGGAAACAAGAACAAGAAGTAAAACCTGAAGCAGAAAATATGGCCCTTTCTGCAACTTTCCTTTTTCTGGCACTGGGGTGCGGGGATCGCGCGAGCAGCCTCCGGCAAGAGTCTCTCATGTCCCTGCTGCTTCAGCCCCACAGAAGCTGCCTGCTTGTGCAAGAGCCCCGCCTCTTCCTTCCGCAGTGCAGCCTGGGATTTTCCCAGGCTGTGCTGGGGCAGGAAGCGTGAGCACCATGGTTCCGGAGGCTCCGCATGCCAGGTAAGTGAGCGTGGGGCACGGGAGCAATGTGCAATTGTGCACCATTTTTGGTTTCTAGCTGAAAATGAAAAGGTGTGCAGTCGGCACCTGCTGGCCCCTGGAACGTCATGTGATTGTGAGTGCATTGTGCAGATCGCTCCTCACAATCACGCGACACTCCAGGTGCTCTTTTGCATAGCAAATGCCATGCGGAAAGGGCTGATATGTAATATAGCAGAAAGGGATCAACTTCCTGTCCCACACCATCTCCACAAGGTCTAGCAGAGAAATAAAGTAGGCTGAGTCTTATTTGGAAAAGCATATGTAGTAGCTTTACTTATAAATACGAAAAGGTTTCATAACATCTTGAGGCAAGAGACTCTGTAACATGTGTTCTTTGAACATGAAGGAAAAAGAAAGAAGTGCAGACTACAAAACAGGAGAAACAAACTTACACTAGCAGCACAGTAACTGATGCAGGAAGAGGGATGCTGTGGCTAAGACCAATAAACAGGAAATTACATGAAGATGTGCTATGCCTAAATTCTTAAAGAGATGTACAAGCAGCCGATGATGTATTTAAGTCTTTTACTCCTAGTCTCAAGTCAAGTCTCAAGTCCTTACAAGACACTTTCAAGTCAAGTCTTGAGTCAAGTCTCAAGTCTGGGAGCCAACTTTATACCCCAATCTGTATTCCAGAATTTCTTGACAGAGTTGAATAAAGTCAGTTTTAACAATTTAAATAGAGATGGTCCTCTACTTTTGTGATTTTGCCATCTGCCACTTCAGAAGCGGGGAATAAGATCCCTCTTACTTCCCACTTGAAAAGCTGGAGGTTTTTTCAGAAATGCAGAATAGGATCCTTCTTATTCTTGATTACTGAAGCTTTGAGAGCTTTAGAAGGAAGGATCCTTCCTCCTCAAGCCTGTTGCCTAACACATTTTCTGTTCCCCTCTGAGATTTGTGCCTTTGCACTCAGGGGGCGAATCTTGCCTTCTGCTCTTAGGAAAAGTTTTAGAAAGCTCCTCCTATATGTAGCAGGGATAGGATGCTGAGCAGACCTCAACCCCATTGCCTAATCCCCATTGCCTAATCCCCATTGCCTATGCGCTCTGAGAAATGCATCCACACTTTTGGCTTGAGACAGATTGTCATGTGACCAGTAAGTTGTAAAGTTTCTGGATGAATGTGTTATGTTACTGAACCAAGTGCAGCAAGTCAATCACTAAAAATTTGCAAGTCTCAAGTCGAGCTGAGTCAGTGTGCAATTTCAGCTGAGTCAAGTCTGAGTCGAGTCACTGAAGTGACTTAAGGTTGACTTGAGTCCAAGTCTATCAACTCAAGTCTCCATCACTGTAAGCAGCTACTGAGTATAGCCACAGTAAGGCTGCTACCTCTAAGGCCATTTCCGCACTACACTGTTATAGTGCTATTATTCCACTTTCAACCTCCTATGGAATCCTGGGGTTTGCAGTTTAGGTGGGGCCTTTAGGATTCTCAGCCAGAGAGCTCTTTGGCCTCAGGAAACTACAAACCCCAGAATTCCACAGGAGGTTGAAAGTGGAATAATAGCACTATAACAGTGCAGTGTGGAAATGGCCTAAGAAATGGCCTCATGGGCTTCTCGCCACACTATTGTACTGTGAATTTAAACATGGATATGGAGAGAAAAAGCAGAGTATTGAATAGAGGACTTATAGTTTAAATATCATCTCCAGGAAGTGAACTATTGCTTGTGGGAGATACAACAAGCCTGGAATGCCAGCATGGCTAAAGCTCAAAGATGGCTGGTGCTAGGCTTGTGTGGTGTAATTGTCACCTTCTGTTTTAGAATAAAACACATTTTTAACTCTCCTTGACTACAAAGTACTTTGCTTGACATTTCTCACTATTAACAACTTCAAGTAAGACAGATTTCTGTATTTAAACAGTAGATCATCCAGGCTCTCAGAAGTCCTGAAAAAAAAAGTCAAATGTCATTATTGATTTTCCTAAGTAGTAATAATTCACCAGTGGTATAGCAGCAAAGACGCTTTTAAAACTCATTGGGTAATAGCATTTTATCTCTCTAGAACATTTTGTGAGGCAAAAATTAATGTACCTAACTCCTGTTATATTTTTACCTTCTTGCACAGCATAAGAATGAATGGTTTCATTCCAAGAGGATTAGTTAGCAACTGTAATTTAGCAGAACATCCACTTCCCACTCATTCCTTGAACAGAAGAGAATTGGCTGAAGTAAGCAAGAGCAAGAAGTGAGGTCAGGCAGTGAGGAGAGATGACAGAAAGAGAAAGAAGTGCTGCCAAGTTGAAACATCAGATCAGTGTTCTTGTTTGTACAAAACCTAATGCCTGCATCTTACAAAATAATCTTATTCCTTATACATAATGATACAAGAGGAGAATGGCCTGTAGAAGTGAATTAGGAAATTTTAATCATGTAAAATGGAGGCAACATTCTTCCTTAGAATAAAGAAATTCAAACGCTGACACTGCTCTCCCAAAAGACATTGCTTCCTTCCCTGCCACTTGATCATCTGTGGAACGAGGAATGTGTGAGACATTCACTCTCTCAAGGTTCAGGTTTGTTTTTTAATGGATTTTTAATTTTTAATTTAATTTAATTTAATGGCTCTTTAATGGATTTAATAGATTATTATTTTCACATCTGGTAGTTATTACTTCAAAGAATTCCTGTTTAAACAATTAATGGATCTTTCTATAATTTTCTCCCTTCACTTTGGGTGTATACATGTGTACTGTAATACAGTTCCTACATCTCCCCCCAATCCCAGAAACAGTTTCATTCCGGTGATGAAATAGGATATATACAGCTCCACTATTACTACATATTTATTTAGGAGCACTGGAGTAGTCGTACTATTTATATATCTTCTGCATTATTACAGTTCATCAAAGTTCATCAGAATTCATTAAAGGTCATATCCTTCCTTGATGAGTCCCTCTCACTTCAAGTCAAATAGCTTATTTGGTCATTGAAGAATAACTTTGACAAATCAAGGCCTATCCATTTAGAGCAGCAGAGGGCAAAATGTGGCCTATGGGCTCCATACAGCGTTGGCCTTGGCCACCACTTCTGTGGCCCATGAAATGCCTTACCAGTTTCTGGAAGCTCCCCAGCTACCTCAGTATATTTAAAAATGCAACATAAGGCCATTTCTGCACTATACTGTTATAGTGCTATTATTCCACTTTCAACATCCTATGGCATCCTGAGGTTTGCTGTTTAGGGAGTAGCATTTAGAATTCTCAGCCAGAGGGCTCTTGGTTTCAGTAAACTACAAAACCCAGAATTCCACAGGATGTTGAAGGTGGAATGATAGTACTATAACAGTGTAGTGTGGAAACAGCCTAACATTCCGACATTTTTTTTCCTCCAAACCACACAGATCCTCCTTCCCCTAAACCCTGTGAAAATACATGAAAATACCTCCACCTCCACAAGCACCTAGGAACTCTGTACTACAATACCTCAATTTTCCTTTGCAGTCCCTATTCTAAAGTGAGGGGACATCACTTCCTCTTGCCATTTTGAGGGGAACTGAAAGGGGAAATGGAGATGTTCGGGTTTGCTGTGAGTGGGTACAGCCCACATGCATATTTTAGGGCTGTTCAATCATCTGCCTATCATTTTGGATCTCATTCCAAGAAGAATATGTCAGCTTCCTCCGTGTTTACTTTCAAATAGGTTTTAAAGACTCATTGTTTAAGTGTGCTTTTAATTGAGCAAGGATGTTAGTCTATACTTGGAAAGGTCCCAGGCTGCACTGCGAGAGGAAGAGGTGGGACTCTCACATAAGCAGGAAGCTTGTGCGGAGCCGAAGGACCCGGACGTGAGAGCCTTCCTCCAGAGGCTGCTTGTGTGAGCCCCGCACCCCAGCACTGCGAAAAGGTAAGATGTGAAAAGGGTTTCATAGTCTGACAACATCTGAACAGGCATCTGATTCCTACCCCCAATATAAGCAGTGATTTAATATTCACTAGTGATGTAGACTCAAGTCGACCGACTCGGACTCAAGTCAGACTTAAGTCGCTTCAGTAACTCAACTCGGACTCAACTTGGCAATAAATGATGATGCACTGACTCAATTCGACTCAAGACTTGTGTATTTTTAGTGACTGACTTGCTGCCCTTGGTTCAGTAACATCTTACATTCAACCAGAAACCTCACAACTTTGAACAATGCCTCCATCTCTTTTTACTTGCTGATCCCATGACAATCTGTCTCAAGCCGAATGTGTGGGTGCATTTCTCAGAGGGGAACAGCAAACAGGCTAGGCAATGGACTTGAGGCAGGCTTGAGGTCTACTCAACAGCCTGTCCCTTCTGCCTATCAGAGGAACCTTCTAAAATGTTTGCTAATAGCAAAAGACATGACTCACCCCCCAGAATGCAGGTGCATTTCTCAGAGGGGAAACATCAAATGTGTTAAACAATGTGCTTGAGGAGGAAGGATCCTTCTTTCTAAAGTTTTTGATGCTTCAGTAATGGGAAATAAAAAGGATCCTATTCCCAAATTCTGAGGCAGCAGATGGCAAAATTACAAATGTGGAGGGCCACCTGTGCTTAAATTGTTAAAACTAAGTTTATTCGACTCTGTCCAGAAATTCTGGAATATTGGTTGGGGTATAAAGTTGACTCCCAGACTTGACTTGAGACTTGACTTGAGACTTGAAGGTAGAGACTTGAGACTTGACTTGAGATTTGGAATAAAAGACTTAAATACATCACTGATATTCACTAATTGATTCAACAGATCTACCCTAGTTGGAACTAGCAATTGGATTTAGGCCTTAAACTATATTTTTACCTTTGCTTGGTATATTGTAGGCAAACATTTTTATGTTGCTAATATAGTGATCTATAGTTTTGCCTTTTTCATTGCCTTTCAATTTTATTATGAACCGACCTCAGAGAGTGTTCTCAGTTCCAAACTGGGAAAAAGACAGGAAATCAATCAATCAATCAATCAATCAATTTCTCTAAAAGGTCACACAGAAACATTTCAGTCAATGAATCAAATAACTTCTTCTGGCTCTCCTGCTTTTCTCCATGGTTTCCAATACTATCAACTAAGGTACCCTTGAAACCATCATGTTTTATGCTGTATTCCTTTTTGAAAAGCAAATGGGGGAAACGGTGCTATTTCAAATTAGTGCTAGAAGATTATTGTTCTTCCCCATTATTTTTGAGCTAGAAAGTACTCTAAAATAAGTCTCTAGCTTATCTACCATTCTCTTTGACATTTACATGTAGGTGCCTTGTGAGGTTATTGGTGGATTTGGAGTCCGGTGCCATTAGTATATTAAAATCTTTTACCTTTGCTTCCACTTTTTCTCTGATTCAGGTGAAGCAATAAATGTCCTGAATAAATAGTTGTAGCAATCAGCTGGATAAAATTTAATAAATTAAAGTTCAGTCCAGATAAAGTAATAGTTCTGTGGTGACGGGTATGGAGGTTACCTGTCCATGGTGATGGGGCTGAATTAGATCTGGATGAGGCTGCATTCCTAATTATTCATCAGGTTTGAAGCTTTGATCCATACACAAGCCTACACTAGTGAAGAGACATGTTCAGCCCACTATTGTTGCTTTACTGTGTTTTATGAGTGTTGAAGGCTGATAAATGGGAATAGATGGCAACATGAAAAAATGACAAATATATTCCAGTCAAAGAAAAAGTCTTCATATATAAACCATTTACTGCATTGATTGTTCACAATTTTCATTCATTTTTCCTGGCCTTGGCAGCAGCAAAGACATGAATGATGTTATTATATTTCAAATCTCTAACAAATTTGTTCTCAACACTCTTAGAGGGCTGGTGGATCAGAGGACTTTCATATATATATATATATATATATATATATAAAGATTTATATATATATATAGTGCAAAGAAAAGGAATATTCTTAGCAAGTGACAGACTCAAGACTGTATAGGAGCAAGTCTCGGGAGCCAGCCAGGTGTAGTGGTTTGAGCTATGACCATGACTATGACCTGGAGACCAGGATTCAATTCCCCACTTGGCCATGGAAACCTGTAACCTCTGCTAATAGCAGAAGGGAAATATTCACTATCTGCTGACAGCAAGAGTGAGATATTTATTATCTGCTGACTGACCCAATCTCGAGGAAGAGAAGATTTGTTGTCTATATTTATTGACCAGATGGAAACATGGACATCCAGGTCTTAAGACTGGAACCCCCCTGGCAAAGGTCAGACCCCCAGTCACATATCCAAGAGTGAAACCTCTAAAGGCATGTATACACACATCGAATGGGCTGGCCACAACTTTGACACCTTGAGAGACTAAGTGTCTCCCAGATGAGGTTTGAAATGCAAAACAAGGTCTACCTGCATGATTCGAACATCTGTCCTTTTCCGGAAAGGATCTGTCCCCCCAGCATACTTTGCACTATAATTGAATCCCCTTTTGAGGCTCTCTTTGGAGAACTCCCACCTTTGACTAGCATCTGTCATGCTGCTAGTTTGAGGTTCCCTTCAGTTTGTTTTTTCACTGATCTATCTTCGCTTGCTTTTTCCCGAACTGCAGTCTTCAATATCAGGTGCAGTATAACTGCTTTCTTTCCTTCCACTTTTCCTGCTCTTAAGTCTTTCAGACTTCGTAGTCCTTGTGTGCTGAGTGACTGATTTGTGTGTGTGTGTCTATGGAAATTCTGCCAATTCTGATAAATAAACTACTTTTAATTGGGCATTGATTTGTCTCTTGTGCAGTCTGACTCTGTAGACACAGGGTTAAAGATCTCACTGTGTTACCCTGCCCTCCACTTGGCTAAATAAGCAGTGCTCCACTAATTTCCCCAACCTTTATATTTTTGGAGCAAATCCAGGTGTCCCTAGGGATACTCAGGAGTCAGGGTTACAAACCCACTGGGTGACCTTGGGTGCATCACACATTCTCAGCCCCACTTTAAGGTTGCCATAAGTTGTAAATGACTTGAAGACACACAAAAACAGCTTTGAGGAGCATGTGACCTTACAGGTGTTGAACTCCAATTTCCATTATCCCCAGACAACCTAGTCAATAGTTCAGAGTGATGGCAGTGGCAGTTTGTTAGCCATGGGTTTCCCAATCCTTGTTTAGAATAAATAAGAATGAATTAAACAAAGCTATTCCAGAATATGACATGGTAATGACATGATCAAAGTCACATAGAAGCCAGACAAGGAAAGCAAAAAGATGTGAAAAATGACCACGAGAGATTAGAGATGTAAACAGTATTTGCCAAATTTCTTCCTTTATTTATCAGCTTTATTAAAATATTTCTATCCCGCCCTATATTCAAGGATCTCAGGGCAGTTTACAGGTAAAATCAGTACTAACAGGTTAAAACAATTGAAAACAGACTAAAAAAACATTAAACACTTTAATAAGTTGAAACAGATTGAAAATATTAAAACTGTGTTGAAACTTCATGCATATCTTTTGATGTACAGTCCAAAGGCGTTAATGCATAACCATGTCTTGACTTTGCACTGAAAGAAAACCAGGATTGGTGTCAGTCAGGTCTTCAAGGGGAGAACATTCCACAGTTGGAGTATCACAGCTAAGAAAGTTCTCTTGTATATCCTCACTCAGTGTGTTGACCTCACCAGTGAACACAGAGAGAAACCCCCAGCAGATCTCAGTCCTTAGACAGTCACATAAAGGGAAAGGCACCCTCTCAAGTATCAAGGTCCCAAGAATGTCTGGACATCCATCCAGATATCCATCTCACAATCTTTCACCTCTGAAGGACAAGCTGTAAAGAAGCAGACAAGGCATTCTGTGCTTCTACTTTTAAATCCATGCAACAAGGTAGTTAACAATTAGAGTTGCCTCAAAAATGGTTTGCTTAATTTGAACAAAAATGGTCTTGCAAATGTAAGTGCTCACTTCAAAAATGAACAGAAAATCTCCCACTGTCTTGCCCCATGAGGAAAAAGTTTTGATATTTTTCATTCTTGACAGGTAAGTGAGGATTTACAACTCTATGAGGGACACTCCATATGCAGAAGATAACATCAAGCATACCAGGAGAATTCATTTGAAGAGATGTCAGCAAAGAAGAAGAGCACACAGAGGTAAGTACAGACATTAAAACCACCAAGTTAAATACTGTTTTGTTGTACTATGATTCTTTGGGCTATAACACTGACACACATGCACTTATATCAAAACAACTACCCTCTAAATGGTACAATGCAATACTTTAAAAAACACATACATACAGGTTGAAATATTTCATCAAAATTGCTCTGTCAAGAAAATATAGACCTTTTCTATATTTATACCTATAGTAAACATTGACCAAGGAGCTCAGCTATGAGCCAGTCAGCGTAAAAATGAATTTGTAGGCAACTATCCCCTCCCCCCAGTTCAGTACTGTTTTAAAATTGAGGACCAAACAAGGTGCAATATATTTAAAGTTAACTCTGCTGTATTGGACTTAGTGAATGTTAAGAAGGTAACCACACGGTTGTTTGGGGTTTTTTTGACAAATAGTTCTTTTTATTTCTGTGGTAAATTTAAGGTGCTTCATATCTTATAGACAGTTAATTCCTGAGGCTGCTTTTCAGATTTGGGGGCAGGGTCTGAAAAAGTATTTCAGCAAAGGAACACTCAATATGCTCCAAAAACCTATCCCTTAAATAAAGTAAATCTATTTTTAAGAACACTCACTGTGATTATTTTCTATAATTTCTATAATACCTTGATCACATAGCTAGATGTTCATAATCAAAAGAACATTGGTCTCTGCTATAAATACTTAGTATAAGTGCCAGCTAATTATTTCTAAGTAGAGTGGAAAGGTGAGTAGCTTGTGGCTCTCCAAACATTATTGAACTGTACCTCTAACTGTCCTTCATTGGAATGCATTCATGAACGAAAAATTCAAAAGGATTCTCAAAAAGGCTTACAAGACATTTAGTGCATTTTTACTTTTTCACATTTGGGATATCTTGGTAAAAAGTTTGCAAAGTTTTGTTTGAAAAATTCTGTTTGTGTGGCGGTTTGCCCATGAAAACACCATATTTTGTATAAAATACAATATTTTTGCACAAAAATATATTTCATCCTATTGTGACTAGGGATGTAAGTCTTCACTAATTTCATTCTTGAAGATAGCAAGGAGCAATTTTAGCAATTTTCTTCCCGCTACAAGAAAGCTGTATTTAAAAAAAACAACTGCAGTTTTTGAAGATTATTTGCAGTTTAGGGTTTATTCTTCACCAAATTTGTGTGTAGTATTTTTGCATAGAAAACAGCATTTCTCGCACAAACATTTTCAGAGCTATGAAGATTCTTATCCATCCACAGTGTTTCTCATCACGGTTTCCTGACATCCCAAAAATATGTTTTTTTACCTTTTTTGTTTTTCTCTTGAAATATTTTTGAAAATTCTTTCTATCTCTATTTTGAAAATGGTGGGAAAATTTGTAAATATTCTTTTACATCCCCCATCTCTTGTCAGTAGCTATACTGGCTAAGCATTATGGAAGCCGCAGTCCAACAATGGGAAGGTGCCAAGTTATTTATATTTTCTGCAGTATAAAAATCCTGATTAGATACTATGAATACCCCATATCAAGTATTCTGCAGGGAGGGGAAAGCAGAATAGAAAATAAATCATGCCACATGCAGTCCGCTGTAAAATACCTGAAATCTAGCATTCCAAATATCACTTTGGAAGCTCCAGGAAGATAGACTGGACTAGGAAATTGCATCTGCATCTGTCTGTACATGCACGATTCCTAATCTGGCTAAGAAGAAACAAACAGAATCCTGCTTCTGTCCATTTATAGCCCTTTCTTGCATCTGAGCAAGCATACAGAACTAGTGAGCCACTCAAAGACATGCATGCCCCTGAACAGTGGAGTAGTAAATCTACTCCAGGGCTTAGTATAAATAGTAAAAGAACTGAGGTGCTGAACTTTATCCCCCTAATTCAGCTCCTTATACAGTCCTCTTAAAGTCTGGTTTGAAACCCACAGTGAATTCATACCCCATTGATATGGCACCCACCAGCTGTCACTGTGCCTAAAGATGAAGTGCATGCCACCCCAAACCATGGGATATGTGGTGTGTGTGTGACCAAATGGCTCCGATAAGACCAAAGAATGCTGAGGAACCATCACAGTCATTCCCATATGGTTTCCGTAAACAACTATTGGCCAAGATTCTGCATTGTCATTGCAACTATGATGACAGTGCTTCATTGTCATAGTTACAACTGATGATTCTCACCACCACCACCTACTTTTGCAGCCCAGCAATAGCCTGACTAAAGAATTTCTGAGAAGCTGGAAACTGGAGCACTGGGAAATAACATTCACAGCACTCTATCAGTTATGATGTACCTTAAGAACAGCAGCTGGAGAGACGCAACCATAACTGCCTACCCAAGAGTCTTACCACAGCTGCTTCTCCCAAGGCACAACTGAGAGCACAAGGTGGACATCATTTCTCAGAACTCTAATCTCCAGTGCTTCAGAAACATTATGACTGGAGCATTGTCAGGCTGCAAAATAAGTTTTTGGAATTATATTCAATTGTTCATGACCAATGAATGAAAAGTATGAACACCCCTCTGGGAATCCAGATAGGAGTAGTAAACAATAGCAAATTTCAAGGAATAAGTCCAGACAACAATTTGTTTATTTTATTCACTTATGTTTTGATTTTAAAAAATGTATCTAGTTAGAAGGGTGTAAGAAACTCTTGTATATGATTGAAGGTTAGTTTATGTGTCGCTAAGCTCCCATCACTATAAGAGAAAAAAGTCATTATTTGCCACCTTCTACCTTTTAAGATACTTTATTTTGTGTTTATTTGTAATATTTTCTGTTATATGACATCTCTTTAGAAAACATGAAAAACAAAAGACAAGGGCTCTTTCCGCAACTTATCTTCTTCTGGCGCTGGGGTGCAGGGATCGCGCGAACAGCCTCTGGTGAGAGGCTCTCAGGTCTGGGGTCCTTCAGCTCCACACAAGCTGCCTGCTCACATGAGAGCCCGGCCTCTTCCTTCCACAGTGCAGCCTGGGACCTTTCCAGGCTGTGCTGGGGCAGGAAGTGTGAGTGCCATGACTCCAGAGGCTCCGCATACCAGGTAAGTGCACGCGGGGCCTGGGAGCAATGTGCAATCACGCACCATTTTTGGCTTCTAGCCAAAAATGAAAAGGTGCACGATCGGCATGTGCCGGTCCTGGAGCGTCATGCGATTGTGAGTGCGTCGTGCAGATGGCTCCTCGCAATCGCGCAACACTCCAGGTGCCCTTTCGCATGGAAAATGTCATGCGAAAAGAGCCAAGGACAGCTACATTTTCACTAATACTTTGATTTTGTATAATGTTTTTCTATATTTTTTAAAAATGTTCATGACCATAAAGATTAATCCCCAGCAATTAAGATAGCAGAAGTCCCATGAGCAATATTGTAATGACTGAACCACATGCTAGCTATCATTTATTATTTTATTTATTTACAAATGCCACAAAGATCTGAGAATTTCAAAATGGTGTGTATCAATAAGACATAAAATATATACACATGCACAAATGCACTTCTGATATCCAGGGTATCTGATGCACAGGAAATACTTCCTTAAATGAGTATGTTTTAAGTGTGCCAAAAATTAACAAGGAACTGAGCATGTCAAAGCACTGATGAAATAGGATTTATATAACAGGTAAAATGAGATATTACTGGAGCAGAGTGGGAGAAATTGATGGGAAGTGAGTCTCATCTCAAGGAAGAAAACATGACCTTCTTATATTTCTCATCTTTCCCTGTTTTTTTCCTCTCTCTCTAAGAAATAAGCTAGCAACATTGAATATGTATGCATTATTATATGCTTCAAGATGATGTTGGCATAAAAAAAAAGTAGCTAACCACAGTCCCGTGGCACTTGGCATTATCCATTTACCAAATCTCAGTGACTAATTTTTGAGTTGACTATAAAATTCAGGACACAGCCTCTTTGCTCAGTTCAGTTCTTCTCCCATTTGTGTCCTGGGAAAATGGAACACTTTAAAAGGAGAAAGCTTTTAAAGGAACATATTTTCCTTTTCATAGTTTGCCTCCAGACGCTGCAGTGAATCAGCCACAATGCTATATTATTATCAAAATCCCATTACAGAAAATGAAAAACGGGAGTTATTTCTCCCACGGTCCCTATCATTATTTCTCTTGCTGTATTTCTGATGTGTCCCTATTAACCAAGGGATACGAGAAGTATAAAGGAAAAAAAAAATTCTATGCTAGTGAGTATAAACTTTGTTTCTGACTCCAGATACTTCTCTGGATGTATTGTTCCACTGGGATCACTTTCACAGCTATCAGTGGTGAGAAAAGTGTTTACAAACCTTTAAGGACCTAAACAATCCTACCCAAAAATTCATCTGTGTGCTGCTCTGTTATAGTTTGTTCTTACTCTGGCTTCAGCTCAGATTTATGATGCACTGGTCTGTAGAACTTGCATCAATTAGGCATCTGACTAAATATTGAGGCTGACCCACTTTTTATCTGTTTGCAGACTCACTTGAATTTAGAGAAGGTATTTCAAGTAAACCACAGATAGAGAGGAGGTTCAGTGAAAAATGGTTTCATGGTAATGGAGAAAAACTTACAAGTGATGATGGCACACCCTCCAACATTTAACATATGAAAACAGGGACACATGTGGCCAAGTAACATCTGAGTGTGGTCTAGATTACAAAAGTTATTGAGGAAGAACAGGCAAGAAAAGGCAGCAGCAGTTTGCTTTTGTGTGAGTCTACAGGGAAGGACAAGATTTTGGTCCTCCCTTTCTTTCTGCTACCCCCTGCTGAGTTAACTGAGATACCTTAGCACTGTGAACTCAGTTTGCACCAGTTGAACTAAATCATACTGGAAAAGTAGGAAGAAGAGACAGAGACTGGGATACTTGAAGAACAGCTGAAAAAGTTGGATGAGAGAGTATTAATCAAGACTGAACTGGCCAAATTAGAGCAGTTGGAGGTTATGTGATAACAAATCTCCTTCCCTTACATTCCCTTTAAAACATTTCCAAGTGGAGGGGGCCTCCTAGCCTTTTCTCACTTTTTTTTCAAATTCAGTAGTCTGGTAACATTAATAGAAGTCTGACCACCACTATCCTTTTCTGTTGAGACTTCCTGTGGAAAGGATGCTATCATGGATCTAGAAGAGCTGTTTCCAAACACAGGTCCCCATAGGCTGTTGATCTAGAATTCCCATAACTCTTAGTAAACATGACCTATGACCAGGGATTACAGGAGTTGCATGCCTTCTACATTTGGGAATTCAAGAATGGAAACCATTGCCTAGTAGAAGCACTGTGGAATCTAAATGTGGCCAAAGCTGTACTGCCACTGTTGTACTATCAAAGCTGCATAAAGCCAAGGAGATAAGAAAAGCTTTTGTCACCATTGTGAATAAGCCTTCTTCCTTCAGAAGTATTTTGGGATCAATCCACGGCATCAAAATAGTTCCCTTCAAATTGAGAATGGCTGTTTCACTCTACCCCTTGAAATAACCATTATAGCATCAGTCCACTTTACTTCTGTGTTTTGCCAGAAGTCAATCTTGGGGTTGTATTGCAACAGGCTATTTTTTAATCATAAGTATAAATAACAGCTCAGGATAGTTCTTTTCAAACTCTGCTTCTGACATATTACAAGTGTCTTAGCAGTGAATGGCTGAAATAAGCCTAAATCTCCCTTGAGCTATCAAGAGGCATGAACATCATCTCTCAGACTGCCAAATCACTACTCCCAAGATTGCTGTTGTACTTTCTTGCATTTTAAAAGCACCCTCTGAAATTAAGGGATAAGCAAGTTCTTAGTGGCCATAGTTTTTGGCTGCTTATTAAGGCCAATCAAAACCTGTAGGAGGCTGGATATAGAGTCTTTAAGCTGTCATGGCTTCGCCACTTGTTGGACACAAAATACAGCTCATATTAAAAATCACTTACCAGCCAGGATCCTAACGGATCAGGATGTTAGAAGAATTCCATGTTTGTGAATTCCAGTATAAATTCAATGGATATTTGCTGCTGGAATTATTGCATGGATTGCAGTTTAGTTACTTGCTGGCTTTTGTGCTTCTTGAATATTCTGTTGCAATTCCTAGCTCCAAAAGCATATGAACCCAGGTTTAAAATCTGTTTTAAAAAAAAATCAACATACATATTTTGAGAAAAACATGGTTAAAATGCCCCTTTAATTATATAAGTTCTTTTAAATTCATATTTTAAAAAAAATCAATGAAGTGAGATTGAAAAAAAAAATAGAGAAACCTATGCAAAAGTAGCATAGACAAGAAACAGACTAATTTACTCATCCCTAGTAATGCTTGTGGAGAGCAGGGAGGATATCTAACTTCCCCACCCCTTTCCTGTTGTTCAACAGTGTCATCATATTCTTAACATAAATGGGAGTACAAGTGTTAGATCACATTGGCATGACTACTACTGCTTAGTCTGAACTAAATTTCCATCATCCACTCAGTGATGGAAACCCACTGCGTGACCTTGGGCAAGTTGCACTCTCAGTCACAGAGGAAGGCAAAGGCAAACCCCCACTGAATAAATTTTGCCAAGAAAACACCATTATAGGTTCATCCCAGTCAGAAATGACTTGAAGGCACACAGTACAATACAATGAAATGAGCATCTAAGAATGCTTTAAAATGTAGCTGGAGCCCTCAGTATCTGTGATGGATTGGTTCCAGGGCCTCCTGTGGATACCAAAATACACAGATGATCATGTCCTCTATATAAAAGGGACAACAAAAGAGCTGTGTGCAAGCCCCAGCTTTCTCTCCCATCCCTGACAACCATACTTCCCCCCCCCGCCACAATTTCCCTCACCACCCAATTTCTTCCACACACTCCATGCAACCTGTGAAGGCAGCCACCTCTACACACCAAGCCCTGGATTTTCTCTCCCAACTCTGACAACCAGTCTTCATTCCTATTTTTCCCCCACCCCACCATGATCTTCTTGCAAGGCCCCCAGACAAGGCAGGGGAGAGATGAGACATGTCATACTACATTTTTCATGTTTGAAAAAATCTTGTATTTTTGTATTTTTTAAAAAAATGAATTTTTGAACCATTATTTTTGATCTGTGGTTGGTTGGATCTGCAAATGCAGAGTTCACATATGGGGGGGGGGCAGCACTGTACACTGAAGCCAAACTTGTTACATATATATTGTAATTTGAGACCATTTCTATATCTCCAATGATGCTCCAGTCATTATACCTTTTACAAATACTGACCTTAACTGGACAGCATTTGTAATGACTCACAAATGTGATTTCAGACAGCTGAATGACAAAACCAATTAATCACTGGGGGAAAAAATCTATCAGGACAACAGTATAATAACTGCCAGCCAGAGAGAGACAAACATAAGTCATTTCTGTACTTAAGCAGCTTACCACCAAAAACCATAATGAAAAGCAATGTTTTCCTTAAAGCTGAGAAACTTGTCCTCCCAGATGATGGCATTCATTTTAAAAAGCTGTGGGCTTTATTTATGCAGAAGATTTTATTTTTAACTAACAAGCCTGCAGGGAGGCAAAGTCCCTTTAGTTTGCAGATACTGCTGTCTAGGCTTTAGTGCTTATATGCTGCTCCTGGAATATGACAGACCAATACCTGAATGTTGGTACAGAACTGAATGCACGCACACATCACCATAAGAACATCTCATTCTAAAAGACTGAACTGAAAGTTTTTGGGAAAACTTTTTAGCAGTATTGTTTCTCCTCTGTGGTCTGGGGTGGTTGATCGGGTAACAGCAGCCAAAGACATCCTTGACCAGTATGTACATACAGTTGCAATTAGGACCAGGCTTCTTATAATAATAGATTTAATTAAGGATGAAACATTCTTAGCTATACATTCTTAATAACTAGTAAATCAGCATTTAAAAAAGAGGTTTAAATTACAAGAAAGGAGTTTCCAACTAGACATTAAGAAGAATTTCCTATCAGTAAGAGCAATTTGAACAATCTATGTCAGAAGGTTTCGGACTGCACTCACTGGAAATTTTCAGACAGAGGATGGATGGCCTAATGTCAGGAATGCTTTCTCAGTGGATTACTGAATGGCAGAGGGCAGGACTAGATGTCCCTTTGAATGCTTTCCCAGCCCGTGATTCTATGATTTTTAAGAGCAAATAACAGACACAGGGAGCAATTCTAAGATCCACAGGCATGGTTTCTACTCCCATCCCTAAATATTTATTGCAGTCATATGATCCATTACAGTCATATGTGTTAAAATAAAGAACACAAATAACAGAAAGAAAAAAGAAAGAAGCACTGCATTTTATCCAGTTCAACTAATATAATGTATTATTTGTGCACATTGCTCTTAAATAAGAGTTAGGCACATGCTTAATAACATATTTGATCACATCTGGTAGAATTTCCACTTCCAGTCTTTTTTCTAGGAACCCTGATAGATTAAATCAAAAGAGAATAAATTATATAGTAAATCAGAATAAAAATATAGAAGTATATAGATGTGAATTTCAGAGAGTCCTACCTTGAAAAATTGCAATATTTATTGTTGTTGTTATTAATTTCCTGTCATTTTCCTAGTTCAGAACACAAGCTGCCTTACAACATTTAAACACAGCTAAAAATTCACAACATACAAAAATTTAAAATGTAATCAATTAAAAATGTAATTTACTATAAATTATTATCAGTGCATTACTGCCAATGTTGTTTGGCCTTGGGGAGAGGCAGGAAAGAAATAAAAATGTATTAGATGATGATGATGATGATGATGATGATCAAAAAATTAAAACCTTCTAAAACATTGAGTAATTCCATTTTTCTCTTTGTGCCTCACTTTTCTTTTTAGAAATAGTGCAATGGTACTTCTTTTTCATTTCTTAATATTCTGCTGGAAGAATATTTAATTTATTTTTCCTATAAAAGTATTACAGAAAGCAAAAAATCTGATTTTTCAAATATTGACATTCTTTGCTGCACCAAGGTGTCTCCCCCCCCCGTGAACCCATGTCAGCCTGCTGTGCCAAAGTCATTTGAATTCTCTGGCTAAGATTTACATAGGACTGTGAAGTGTCATCAGCACACTGAGTTCTGGCTATTTGATGATTTAAGACTTTAGAGGCAGAGGAACTATGAATTTTTATAACCTTATCTGCAGCTTTTGTCCATCTAATTCATTGTGACAAGATAAATTATTTCCATCCAAAACAATGATAATGTACGGATTAAAAAGTTTAAAGAACTAAGCCATCTTTACTGAAATGGAAAATTATCTCTTTCTGTGACATCTCTTGAAAAAAATAAATAAAATAAAAATCCATAGCTTGGAACTGTTCCTCAGAAAAGTAATGTGTTACTCATAAGTGATTGATTCTTACAAGTAATGCATTACTCACAAGTAACAAGCAACATAATACATTATCAGTGCATTAGTGCCAATGTTAGCTGGCATCTTGTTCTGCAGTTATGATACTGTAAACCAGATTTATGATACCCCCACTGCTAGGGTAGAAATGACCCTCAAGATATACCTTTGCAGCCTTGCAGTGCCCTAACTGAAGTCTTTTTGAGGCACTGGAAATCGCAGTACAGGGAGATTACATCCACAGGACCTTCCTGGTTGTAGGATGCTTTAGAAGAAGCAATTTTAGAAGCACTGGAAATTGGAGCACTGGAACAAGCAGTTGTAATGGGACCCTGTAGTGCTCTGCACCAGAAAACTTCTGTAGATATAATTTCCCAATGCTTCAAAGTGTATGCCTCAGATAATAGCATCAACTAAGGATGACATCTCACCTCTAAATGAATGCCTTGAAGCAGTAATGGACTGGATGAGGAAAAACAGACTGAAGCTGAATCCAGATAAGACGGAGGTACTTGCTGTTAAGGGCCCTAGCCCAGGTATGGCGGTTTGTCAACCAGTTCTAGACGGGGTCACACTTCCCCTGAAAGACTGTGTCCGCAGCTTGGGGGTGCTCCTGGACTCGCCGCTTCAGATGACAGCTCAAATTGATGCGGCAGCCAGGAGTGCCTGCTATCAGCTTCGGCTGATACGCCAGCTGCACCCCTTCCTGGACTTGGAACACCTAAAAACAGTGGTACATGCGCTGGTAACTTCACAGCTTGACTTCTGTAATGCGCTCTACATAGGGCTACCCATGTGCTTAGTCCGGAAACTTCAATTAATTCAGAGTATGGCAGCCAGGTTGGTCACCGGAAGATCTAAAACTGACCACATAACACCTA
This sequence comes from Ctenosaura bakeri, assembly GCA_948474755.1. Taxonomy (NCBI): domain Eukaryota; kingdom Metazoa; phylum Chordata; class Lepidosauria; order Squamata; family Iguanidae; genus Ctenosaura; species Ctenosaura bakeri. The sequence continues at coordinate 10,419 of CAOLHI010003610.1, read as the reverse complement.
TTCTGAAGTCTTTACACTGGCTACCTATTAGTTTCCGGGCACAGTACAAGGTGTTGGTTCTTACCTTTAAAGCCCTTCATGGCTTGGGGCCAGCCTACCTGCGGGATCACCTTCTCCCATATAATCCGCCCCGCACACTAAGGTCCTCTGGGAAGAATTTACTGCAGCCAGTCAGAACTATGTTGGCTGCAGTTACCCAGAGGACCTTTTCTTCTGTCACTCCTAAGTTATGGAATGGCCTGCCGGAGGAGACCCAGCACATTACCAGTCTTGACTGCTTTAAAAAAGCAGTCAAGACTGTTCTCTTCCGACAGGCCTTCCCAGACTAGTGTTCCACTGCCTCTCATCATTTGTATCTTTGTTCTAATTTTGTTTTTAATTTGTTTTTAATAATTAATGTGTTTTAGGGGGATAGAAGGGTTGGTGGGTGGGGAGGATGGGGTACATTTTAATGTATTTAATGTATTTATATTTTTTTTGTAATGCCGCCACTGGGAGAGGCGGGATAAAAATAAATATTATCATCATCATCATCATCATCATCATCATCATCATTGCCTCAGAAACACTTTAGCCATGGCATTGCCAGGCTGCAAAGATAGGTTTGGCTGGACATCATCAGTCACAACTGCAATAACAAAGCTCTATCATTGTAATTACATTGATGATGCAGGATCTTGGCTGTTATTTTTAATTTTAAAAATATTTTTTTAAAATAATTTTATTAAGTTTCACAAATAAAAACATCATTTTAAATTGTACTTTTATATGAAATATTTCTGTTCTTCCACTCTGATCTAGTTTTCATTTTCTGAATTTCTATTTACTTATTACATTTAAGCATCACAGTTCTATGTTCATCTTACATGTTTGATCTTGCATTTCCCTCATCCACTCATGTTATGTTACAGTTATCCCTCTTTTATTTCAACCATAATTCAGACATTTTCACTTGGCAATTCCCAGCAATTACCCATTATAATTTGCCATTCTGCTTTTATCTGTTCATCCAATTTCCCCTTTAGTCTCTGAGAAACAATATCTGCATTTCTGTTTTCAATAAACGTCCCCCACCATTGTTCTATTGTGGGTATTTGCTGAGATTTCCACATTTTGGCATATTCTATTTGCGCTGTCGTTATCATATACAGTATTAATCTCCAATGTCTCTTAATACGAGTATTCTCAAGAACATTTGTCATGTTTAACAGATAAAATTCAGGTTTTTTTACAAATTGAACAGTCATTATTTCACACATCTTTTTATGTATTTCACTCCAGCATTTCTTTGCCTTGGGACATGACCACCACATATGAAATATTGTTCCCACCTCTTTCTGACATTTCCAACACATTCCCATACCTGTATTGTAAATCTTTTTTAATTTATCTGGTGTCATATACCATCTATGAAACAATTTAAAATAGTTCTCTTTAAGGTTCTGAGCCGTTGTAAATTTCTGTGTCCTTCTCCAGCTCTGCTCCCATTCGTCTAATTGAATTGAATGTCCAATATTCTGCATCCACAAAATCATTGCAGATTTCACAGTCTCCTCCTGTCTCTCCTGTATTAAAGTTTCTTGATATATATGGGCTAATAAATGGGGTGGATGATCAAAGATCCATTTAATCACTCCTGTCTTTTCTTTTGATTCTATTCCATATGTTTTCAAGTCCATCTGAAATCTCTCATTTAACTGCCTGTATGGAAACCAACTTAATGATAATCCTTCCTGTTCCAATATTTCTCTTGATTTGATCTTATAAGCATTTATCATCGATTTCTCTAATATATCTTCGTATCTCAGCCATTTCTCTGATTCCATCCATCCACTGAAATAGTTTATCAGCTCCTTCTTCACTTCGTTTATGTATTTCTCTTTATTGAAGACCTCATCATTTAATCTCCATGTTCTTTCCCTATCCTTGACCTTCATCTTCAGAAGCAATGGGTTGTGATCTGAACATAGGTTCAGGAGAATGTCTATATCTGTAGCCTTCAACAATATTGATTTAGATACCAACATCATGTCAATTCTAGACATTGATTTATGTCTATCTGAGTAAAAGGTGTATCCTTCTAACTGTCCATTTTTGTATCTCCATACATCAAAGAGGCTTAAATCATCCATCCTGTTAAAGAAGCTCTTAGGTAATTTTCCATTATTTCAGGGGATCAATTTCTGTATCAATCTGTCTGATTTTGGATTGACAACTCCATTAAAGTCCCCCAGCACAGCAATATTCGAGTTTCCAGTATCACTCATATATTTCTGTATCTCTTTGTGTACTTTGGGAAAAATTCACCCTTCGCCCCGTTTGGTGCATAGATTCCGACTATCAGTATTTTGTCTTGTTTAGTTGTAACCTTTACTCCTAAGTATCAACCATTGCTATCCTGAAAGACCTGATGAGCACCATATCTTACATTCACATATATTATCACTCCCCGCTTCTTTTTGTCAATTGTTGCTGCATAACAGCTCCCTAATTTTGGGTTTCGAAGATATCTCAAATCTTGAGTCCTAATTCGAGCTTCTTGTAAGCATATTACATTCAAGTTTTGTTTTTCTAAGTGATGAAATATTTTTCTTCTTTTGTATTCAGAGTTAAATCCTTTAATTTTCCTTAAATCCATTTTGTCCATTTTATCCATTTTATTATGTTTATAGTTTTAAAGTTAGCTTAATCCTTTATTTGATCTCCTTCTAATTCCCCTTCTTCCTGCTGAATTTCTTCTTGTTCTGCATATCAACATCATTGTCTTCTTCTTGTGATTTCACCTCTTCTTCTCCTAGGGGTTGTTCCTATTCTTTTTCTTCCTCCAAACCTGTCTTCTGAAAATCTTTCTTCAGTCTTTCCATCATTTCCTTCACCTTGTGTACTGAATTGATTCTATGTCTCTGTTGTTTATACATGAAGGAGATACCCTCGATTTTCTCCCATCGATAGTTGATCTGATATTTTACCAGAAGATTCACCAAAGGCTTATAGTCTTGTCTCTTCTTTAATATCTGAAACGGTATATCTTTGAATATCCTCACATCTTTATCTTCAATCTTCAACTGTCCATCGTAGCTTCGTTATAATATTTTATGTCTCATTATTGTCCTGGTAAATGTTATGATAATATCTCTTGGAAGCTTCCTCTCTCTAGCCACTCTAGAAGTTACTCTGAACATTCTATCTATGCACATTTCCAATTTCTCCTCTTCGATGTCAATAAATTCTGCCAATGCTGGTAACATCTTAGCATAGAAGTTCTCCCCTGTTTCCTCAGGGACTCCCCTAAAATGAAGGCATCTTTCTCAATATCTCAATTCCTGTGCAGTGATTTGAAATTCTTCTTCTTGGTGGTTATCTTTCAACACCTTCGCCTCTGATTCTAGTTGTTTGACTTGTTGTTTTAGTTCTTTAGTATCTTTTTTCAATGTAGCTACTTCTTTAGTCAAGTTCTCTAATTTTTTCCCCACTTGTCAATTTCATGTTTCATATCTGTTCTCATTTCTTTTCTTGTCTCTTTTAAATCTTTTCTGATATCTTCTCTAACATTTTTTAACTCCTCCATTATTTGCAACATAAGATCTTGAGATTTCTGTGGTATATCTGTTGATGTGCCTCTGGCAGTTTGAGCTGTTGTTACTGCAGTAGCTGCTCCTCTTCTCGACCTGGATTCTATTCTGTTGACAGTATCTTGTCCCCTGGTTTTCCTTTTTCTTGTCAAATAAAATCTATTTGTGCTTATATCTTATATCACATTCAACACACTATAACAGTATAGTATTATCAAAATACTTATATAAATGGCAATATGCCAACTATATACGTATACTTAATGGTTTAAAATCACTCTAATTAATACTTATTGAAATCAAAACATATAAGCATTCAAAGTCAATGTCAAAGTTAGTACCTAGTAATGTAAATATATAAAATGCTGGATATAAGACTTATTAATGTAATTATATAAATGCTTACATATGAATTATGTACACGTTACTATAACATTAAAAGTAAAATCAATTTCTCCACTTCACTGCACTGTGCCTAGGCCCATTTCTCAACCCCACCCCCAACTGAAGCTCTCTGTACTTTCCTTCCTCTGGGCTGCTCGAAGATCTTTCTGTATCTCAGCTGTCAGTTACATTCCGAGCTGCTCCATCTCATGGGAGTGAGGATGTTCTGCTTGCAATGTCCTTCCAGCACAGGCTCTCCAGTCTCAACAATCTGAGCTCAACGAAAACAGTTCTTGAACTAAAAAAGCACTTCTCAATGTCTATAGACCTCTATCAGAGTTCCAAAGTCTTAAAATCCAACCTGCCAGTCCTCTCAAATCCAAAGTAATCAAAAGTAAATCCAAAGTAGAGGGATAGAGAGAAAAGAAAGTTTAATGTTCAAGTAAAATTATTCCATTCTCAATGTATAAGAAATGTATCGAAATACATGCTATTTGTAAGTTGTTCGCCGCCTCGATCCATATGGAGAGGCGGGATACAAATAAATAATAATAAAAAAAAAATCAGGAAAAAAACATAAGAAAAACTGTAATCCCAAGCGAGATTCTTCTCCTACCACAAAGTTCCATTATTCAGATTCAAGTCCTTTCCAAGTCCTAGCCCTTTCAAAAGTAATTCAAAAACACAGGGAAAAATCCTTCAAAAATCCCAAAAGTCTTATCATTTAATCCACACAGCTCTTACAGTCTCTCAGTTCTCAAAGAACTATATCTTAGTTCAGTCCAGTCCATTAACTCTGTCTTAAAACAAGTCAAAATTCTCTTTTGCCTTAAAAAAAACCTCCAGTCGCTAATAAAAAAAAGCAGAAAAGCCACTAGGCAGACTCTTTAAGAAAAACAGCCACCCCTTTAAAATGAACTCTCAACCATTATGTACTCACATCGCCTCTGGGTCCTTTCATTTCTCCGCTCCTGCGCACCATTGCAAGTCAGTTCCAGATGTGATATTATTAAAATCAAACACTAGATCAGGTAGCTTACTGTCTTTTCTGAAAAAGTTTCTTGCTTTAAAAGTCGGCGGTAGCGCTTGTGGCACTCTCGCGGCGATCCCGCTGGCTCCGTCGTGGTCCTACGATCCCCTGGTGCTTTCCGCTCTTCCCCCTCCAGGTAGAGCCAAACGCCAGTTACGGGGTCCCCTTCGGACCTCTTCCGCACCCCTTTTACCGGAGGGGTGTCTAACCACTTTGGATGTTTTTTAAAAAAGGGCTGGAATCCAGCGGGTGGCAGTTCGGAGCTGTGCAATTGCGCAGCTTCAATCCGAGCTGCTGCTCACGTGCGCCATGTAACCGGAAGTCAATTTTTAAAATATTATTAAGTATGGTTCTTCCCTTAAATTCCTTCCAAAGTGATAGTTTTGTAACTAGCAATGTAAATCTTCCACTATTTTATCTTCACATGCAAGGACAAATAAAATTATAAGTTTATCCTCCACACTAAAAGAGAAAACAAATACATCTCAACGGTATTCTTCCAGTATTCAAACATCTCAAAGTATTCTGGGGCAATAACTCTGCACAGAAATATACATTGGAATTCTTTTGTACAAAGAAAACATGTTGGGTTTTTTGCACAAAAATGGTTTATTTCTCCAAAGAATAATCCCTCCGGAACACTTTTGAATACAGCAAGAAAATGCAAAATTCTTGTTGCTCTATTATTCTTCCTGATAGGGTTCACTGCCTCTCAAAAAAACAAGTTTTGACCATGAAACAAATAACTGAAAATATTCTTTTCATCCCTGTTTGTAACATGGAGCAATCATTATTCACTATGCAAAAATAGTAACAGACATTTCATCCTTGTTAAAAATAACAAATTTGTACTAAACTACAATAAAAAAAAGTAATGTGTTACAACTAATGTCATTTTCAATGTGCTGCTTGGCAGTGAAAAATCACCATATTAATGATTTAGCTGTGGTAAAGTAAAATATATCAATAATACTGAAACATTTTACACAACTGAATTAATATATACTATTTGTGAGGTTTTCATTATACTTCCAGTGCCACCAAATGTGAAGTTTTCCTTTATCCCTACCTCTGCCACCAATGTAAGAACCTCCTTCTGTCCTATCACTATGGCCACCAACTGTGGAAATCTCCTAAATGCCCTAAAGGTTCCCGTGTGATATATCATTCATCTATGATCCTCACTGAGCATCACTCTTCTTTGTTAGCGTCTCTTGATATAGACACTATGTCTGAACCCAAGCTAATATATAGCCTCCCTAAACACCATAACCATAGAATACAAATTTAGTATTTTATTAACAGAATTAAAACGTAACAAATTAATACATTTAAGACACATCTCTCACTCTTTCTCACTCTCATCTCCTAGCTAATTCAGACCCTATCTAACTTTCCTAATTACTCAAACTCTTAAACCCCACTCACAAATTAAATTTGACAGATTAAAATAAGTAGTCTGAGAGATTGCTGTCTTCATTCTTTCTGACCAACTGTCCTACACCAGGCTCATTCAAATCCCCTTAAACATTCCACTAATCACCAGTCACTCTCAGCATTCCATTCTCTCATCCCTCTCGACAGGTTCTTACTTTATTACCTCTAATAAGTGAAACAAATTTTCCCCCGAACAATCCATAACATGGGAAGTGTCACTGCTTCTTGCAAAACTGAATGTATATTCACCATGAATATAAAAAGAAAAGGATCCATTTAGGATAGTTTACAAAGCAAATAAAGACTTTATTGGGAAAATGAAAATAGAATTCATCTATAGGTCTTCTGAGGATGACGTAGAAGGAAGAAGGGCCTCAGTGAAATAATTAAAGTATTTTATTATGTGTGTACAAGGAAAGTTTTTTCCTATCTTTACATAAAATTTCCATCCAAAAAGAACAACTACTGGAGGATACATCTCAGTTGCTAGGAACCTTGGAGGCTTGCTGGATGATCACCTATCTCTGTATCTTTATCGAGGCTACAGCAAAGGCATGCAACTTCAACCTTTTGAACATCTGCAGGATCTGCTTGTCCAGGCCTTGGTTAGCTCACACCTGGATTATTGTAACAGTTTACTGGCAGGTGTGCCTTCTTGTTCCCTTCTTCCTCTGGTTTTAATTCAGAACAATATCATCCAGGTTGTTTTAAATCTCCCAAATATTCACCTGTTTCTTCTCCCCATAGATCCCTTCACTGGCTACCAGTTCAAGCCAGGACCTGTTTTAAACTTTTGGTTCCAGTATCATTAGTATGGTATGCTCTATCCAGGAACTTAAGATCTACAGGCAAAGGATTACTACTTGTTCCACCAACACAGGCAGCTTTGTCAAGGCTGAGAGCCTTTCAAGATATGTCTCCACATCTGTGGAACAGTCTTCCTTTGGACTTCTGGCTGGAGGAGGATCTCATCCATTTTTCTTAAACCACTGATTTGTGTCTAACATGCTGAAATTAGTAGCAACTGGTGGGGTGTTGGGGATTTCGTTCCAGATATTGCTATAATGGTATGTTTGTTGTCTTTGTCCCTGAACACATATGTTGATGTTCCATGCTTTGGTTTGTCAATGTTGCATGCCTATTATTAGCAGCAGCAGCAGCAGCAGCAGCAGCAATACAGTGGACCTTCAGTATCCATGAGGGATTGGTTCCAGGACCCCTGTAGATATCAAAACACATAGATGCTCAAGTCCCTTATACAAAGTGACATTATATAAAGGGACTCTATTTGCATGGATTCAATTATCCCTCTCACTCCACCACCCCCTATGCATATCCCAAAGGCAACTGCTGTGCATGTGAGTCCCAACTTCCTCTCCCTACCCCATGCCACTCTGACAATTGGTTTCCTCTCTTCCTCCCTTTAACTCTCTCCCCTGCACACTCCCCTAAGGCAACTGCCATGTACACATGCATGCAAGCCCCCCAACCTCCCTTCCCCACTCCACCCTGCTGCCCTGGTGGCACAGTGGTTAAATGCCAGTACTGCCGCCACAACATCATGAGTTCGATCCTGCAGGGCTTCAGGTTGATTCAGCCTTCCATCCTTCTGTAGCTCAGTAAAATGAGTACCCAGCTTGTTGGGGGCAATTAGGTAAACACATTGTAAACTGCTTAGGGTGTGCTTAGCACTGATAAGCAGTATAGAAATGTAACTGCTATTGTTGTATTGCTACCCCAACAACCACTTTCCTCTCTTCCTCCCTGTTACCCTGACTCTCCCTGCCCTGCCTTAGCAGCTTCTTTTCTCCCAGTTAAGCACTGAAGAACAACTTCAACCACCACCCTCTCACAAGGCCACTGGGCAGGGTAGGGGAGAAATGAGAAGTCCCACACTGCTTTTTTAAAATATTTTTTTAATACAGAATTTTTTATTTTTTTATTTTTAAAAATTATTTTTCATCTACAGTGGGTTAAATTCAAGGGTGGTAAACCTATGCCAGCAGTGGGCCACTCTACTAAGAATGCAGTTTATTCACATATTGAATTTGATTTTCCTGTTGGATCATAGTCAAAAAGACTAAGCAAGAAAGACAAGAGCTTCAGTCCTTGAGGCAATTTAGAAATGGCCAGCATGGAAAATGTAACACAACCATTTTTAAAAAAGTCCTCCTCTGTCCAATACGAACTTCTTGAAATATTATTACATCAAAAAGATATAGAAAGTGCTAAGGAAAGGACTTTCTTTCAGGGTTTCTTCTTCTAGTCAACAACATTCCAAGATAAACAACTCTGAGTAGCACTAAGTAAAGACTGAATCCTGGGAGGAATTCATTCTTGCTATCACCTAATGAAGTAGTCCAAGTCTGAGAAAGCTGATGTTACAAACTTCTTTCTCTCAGGCCATTTCTGCCCTACACTTTTATAGTGCTATTATTCCACTTTCAACATCCTGTGGAATTCTAGGGTTTATAGTTTGCTGAGGCCAAAGAGCTCTCTGGGTGAGAATTCTAAAGGTCCCTCCCTAAATTGCAAACCCCAGGATTCCATAGGATGTTGAAAGGGGAACAATAGCACTATAACAGTGTAATGTGGAAATGGCCTTACTCTCAAAGGTACAACAGGATTCTTTTGCAGTCATGTTATCAGGTATCCAACACTGAGCACATTTTTTGTCTCTGCATAAAACTGAAAAGCAGCCACAGCAAAGCACATTTTGTACAAAATGTGACCTCCATTGTTGAAAAAAATGTTATGTTTTTGCACAAAAATGCTTTTCTCTGCATAAGAAAACAGGAGGCTTTTTTTAACGTCAAAAGTCCCAAAATGCAAAAACAAAAAATAAAAATGTGCAAAAACTCTCATAATCTCACTAAGTGTGGGAGAAATCTTTGGAATTTGTTGCTGTCAGCTAGAAGAATAAAATAAGCAAAGATTTACATCTCTAAAAGATGTATCTATATTAATTGAAATTGTTGTGACACTTGGCTTATTTGAATATTCTTTGGTGATGAAACCTTATTAATAAGTACATTCATCTTCTGGTTTGAACCAAGCACACATGTGTAACAATTCTGTATGTTTTGAGTGCCTTCTTTTTCTCATGTACAAAGAAAACATGCTTCATGAACATGGTAACATGATAAGTATATAGTATATATGTATGATTAGACTGACATCATGAACTGAACAAAAAAATTATCACATGATTGTGGTAAATTCAGACCAGTACTACTGAAGTAATGTGAGTACTCCCTCATAGAAGCCATATCAGATCATTCACATGGTGGAGCATTAGTAAGCAGGGAAAGAATGGTTAAAAATATGATTCTTATGTGCTGGGAAATCTTGACTAGAAGAAACCTAGAGTGATGAGAATTTTTACAGTATGGGACTTTTTCTTCACAAAATTCATATATGAGTTTTCTGCACAAAAAATAGCTTTTCTTGCACAGGAAACAGCAATTTGCTGAAAAGAAAATACTATTTTTGGATAGGAAAAACCGTTTTCTATGAAAAAAAGTGCAAGTTTTGTGTAGAATAATTTTCAACTACAGCATTTTCTGTGCAGAGAACAGCAATTTCTATGGAAAAACAGAAGCTGTTTTCTCCACAGAAAATATTGTTTTCTGTACAGAAATACCATGTGTCTCCCACACTGCAAATAGTCTTTGAAAATTGTGCTTTCTCACAGCTGGAAGATACTTGCTAACATTACCCATTGTTTCTTTTGAAAATGAAATTAGTGAAGAATTTGTTGCTGTATGCCTTCGTTTCCAACTTATGGCGACATTAAGGCAAACTTGCTGTGGGGTTTTCTTGGCAAGATTTGTTCACAAGGGGTTTGCTTTTGCCCTTCTCTGTGGCTGAGACAGTGTGATTTGTCCAAGGTCACCTGCTGGGTTTTCATGGCCGAACAAAGATTCAAACTCTGGTCTACAGAATCACAGTCCAGTGCCTAGACCATTAATCATGCTAGCCATTTTTCTTGCTGTA